>JAODAL010067073.1:0-17466 GCA_025379985.1 Phyllomedusa bahiana
CGCTTAATTAACCCCTTTATGTAAATTTGCGCCCAAAGAATGAGCCCCCACAAACTAGTAGCTTTGTAGCGTGTTACATTGCGTGTTTTCTAAACGCCACACAAACAAGAGATACAGTTAGTAATTAACCTTTGCTTGTTGAATTAGGGCTACAGGAAAAATTAATATATTTTGGCATTGAAAAAGACGGTTTAGTTTTTGTCAGCACACACACAGCAAAACAACGCTATAATTAACCCCTGTAATGTAAATTGGCGCCAAAGAATTGAGCCCCACAAACTAGTAGCTTTGTAGCGTGTTACAATTGCGTGTTTTCTACGCCACACACAAGAGATACAGTGTAATTAACCTTTGCTTGTGAATTAGGCTACAGGAAATATTTATACATTATGTCATTGAAAAAAGACGGATACATGGGGTCAGCACACCAGCAAAACATCGCTTAATTAACCCCCTTAAGTACAATGCCCAAAGATTGAGCCCCACAAAATTAGTAAGCTTGTAGCGTGTTTACAATTGCGTGTTTACTACGCCCCACAACAAAGAACAGTTGTAATTAACCTTTTGCATTTGTGAAATATGCTACATGGAAAAAATTCATATATTTTGGCGTATGAAAAAGACGTTATTTTTGTCAGCACCACGCAGCAAAAACAACGCTAATGTAACCTCTGGATGTAAATTGCGCCAGAAGAATTGAGCCCCACAAACTATTATCTTTGTAGCGTGTACAATTGCTTGTGTTTTCTACGGCCACACAACAAGAATACAGATGTAATTAAACCTTTGCTTGTGAATTAGGCCTACAGGAAAAATTTATATATTTTAGGCGTTAGAAAAAGACGGATAAATTTGTCGATCACCCCACCATCAAAACGACTTTTAATTAAACCCTGATGTAAATGCAGCCAAAAGAATTGTGCCCCACAATCTAGTAGCTTTGTAGCGTTTTACAATTGCGTGTGTCTACGCCACACAATAGATACAGTTATGTAATTAACCTTTGTTTGTGTGAATAAGGCTACAAGGAAAAATTATATATATTGGCGATTTAAAAAGACGTTATTTTTGTCAGCACACCAGCAAAACAATGCTAATTAACCCCTGGATGTAAAAATTGCGCCAAAGAATTGAGCCGACCAAAACTAGAAGCTTATGTAGGCTGTTACAATTGCGTTTTTTTCTACGGCCACAACAACAAGATATACAGTTGTAATTAACCTTTGTTTGATGAATTATGCTACAGGAAAAAATTTATATAATTATGGTGTTGATAATGACCGGTTTATTTTGTCAGCACAACCAGCAAAACAACGCATAATTACCCTGGATGTAAATTGCGCCAAATATTCACTACGCACAAACTAGTAGCTTTGTAGCGTGTTACAATGCGTGTTTTCTACGCCACAACACAAGAGATACAGTTGTTAATAACCTTTGCTTGTGAATTAAGGCATACAGAAATATTTAATAATTTTGGCGTGAAAAAGAACCGGTTTCTTGGGGGGTCCACACACCATTCAAAAACAACGCTTAATAAACCCTCGAATGGTAAATATTGCGCCAAAGGAAAAAATTGAGCCCACCACAAACTAGTAGAGCATTTTGTAGCAGTGTTACAATTGCGTGTTTTCTACCCACAACAACAAGAGATACAGTTGTAAAATAACCTATTCTTGAAATAGTTCTACAGGAAATATTTAATATATTTTTGGCGTTGAAAAAGAGGTTTCTTCTTGGGTCAGCACACCCATCAAAACACGCTTAATAAACCCAGGCTGTAAATTGCGCCAAAGGGAATTGAGACCCACAAAATAGTAGCAATAGTAGCTGTTTTACAATTGCGTGTTTTTCTACGCCCCACAACAAGAGATACAGTTTAATTAACCTTGAATGCTTGTGAATTAGGCTACAGTGAAAAAATTATTATTTTTGGCGTTGAAAAAACGGTATATTTTTGTCAGCACACCAGCAAACCAACGGCTAATAATAAACCTCTGATGTAAATTGCGCCAAATAATTGAGCCCCACCAAACTAGTAGCCTTGTAGCTTGTTACAATTGCGTATTTTTCGTAACTCCACACAACAAAGATACATTTGTAATTAACTTTGCTTGTGAATTAAGGCTACAGAAAAATTATATATATTTGTGGGCGTTGAAAAAGACGGTTTCTTGGTGTCCAGCAAGCACACCAGCAAACACGAGCTTAATAACCCCTGGATGTAATTGCGCCAAAGAATTGAGCCCCCACAAACCTAGTTGCCTTTGTAGAGTGTTTACAATTGCGGTGTTGTCTACGCACACATCAAGAGATACATTGTAATTAACCTTTGCTTGATAATTAGCTACATAAAAAAAATATATATTTTAGTGTGCGTTGAAAAAGACGGTTTTATTTTTGTCAGCACACCACAAAACAACGCCTTAAATTAACCCCTGGATGTAAAATGCGCCAATGGAATTGAGCCCAAAACTAGTAGCTTTGTAGCGTGTTACAATTGCGGTTTTCTAACCCACACAACAAGAGGATACAGTTTAATTAACCATTGCTTTGAATTAGGCTACAGGAAAATTGATATATTTTGTGCGTTGAAAAATACGTTTTAATTTTTGTCAGCACACCAGCAAAACAATGCTTAATTAAACCCCTGATGTAAATTGCTCCAAAAGTAATTTGAGCCGACAAACAAGAAGCTTTGTAGCGTTGTTACAATTGCGTATTTTCTACGCCACACAACAAGAGATACAGTTGTAATAACCATTGCTGGAATTAGGCTACAGGAAAAATTTATATATTTTGGTGTTGAAAATGACTTGTTATAATTTTTGTCAGCAACACCAGCAAAAACAACGCCTAATTAACCCCTAAGGATGTAAATTGCGCCAAATAATTCAGCCGCACAAACCTAGTAGCTATGTAGCGTGTTAACAATTGCGTGTTTTCTACGCTACAACAACAAAGCTACAGTGAAATTAAACCTTTGCTTGTGATTAGGCTACAGGAAAAATTTAAATATTTTGGCATTGAAAGAAGACGGTTTCTTCTTGGGGTCAGCACACAGCAAAACTAACGCTTAATTAACCCCTGGATGTAAAAATTGGGCGGCAAAAGAAATGAGCCCCACAAAACTAAAATCCTATTGTAGCGTGTTACAATTGCGTGTTTTTCTACGCCACACAACAAGATATACAGTTGAATTAACCTTTGCTTGTGAAATAAGGCTACAGGGAAAAAATTTACATATATATGGCATATAAAATAATAACGGTTTATTTTTTGTCAGCACACCAGCAAAACAATGCTTAATTAACCCCTGGATAGTAAATTGTGCCAAAGAAATTGAGCCGCACAAACTAGTAGCTTTGTAGCGTGTTACAAATGCGTGTTTCTATTCTCTGCCACACAACTAGAGAAACTGTTGTAAGTTAACCTTTGCTTGTGAAATAGGCTACAGGAAAAAATTTATTATTTTGTGTTGAAAAACGACGGTATATTTTTCTCAGCAACACAGCAAAAACAACGCTTAATTAACCACTGGATTAAATTGCGCCAAAGAATTGAGCCCCACAAAAAATTAGCTTTGTAGCGTTTACAATTGCGTGTTTTCTAAGCCACACAACAAGGAGACACCCGGCATTAATTAAACCTATGCTTGTTGAAATAGGCTACAGTAAAAATTTATATATTTTGGCGTTTAGAAAAAAGACGGTTTATTTTTGTACAGCACACCAGCAAAACAACGGCTTAATTAACCCTGTGATATAATTTTCTCAAAGAATTGAGCCGCACAAAATAGTAGCTTTGTAGCGTGTAACAATTGCATGTTTTCTACTCTACACAACAAGATAAAAAATTGTAATTAACCTTTGCTTGTGAATTAGGCTACAGGAAAAATATATATATTTGGCGTTGAAAAAGACGGATTCTTGGGGTCAGCACACCAGCAAAACAACTCCTTAAATAACCCCTGGATGTAAATTGCGCCAAAGAATTGAGCCGCACAAACTAGTAGCTTTGTAAGCGTGTTAACAATAGCGTGTTTTCTACGCAACACAGTCAAGAGATACTGTTTTGTAATTAACCTTTAGCTTGTAATTAGGCTACAGGAATAAATGTATATATTTTGTCGTTTAAGAAATAACGGATTATTATTTTTCTCACACACCAGCAAAACGAACTCTTAATAACATCTGAAGTAAATTGCCGCCAAAGAATTTAGCCCCACAAACAGAGTAGCTTGTAGCGATGTACAATTGCCGTGTTTTCTTACGCCACACAACAGACAAGAGATGACAGTTGTAATTAACCTATGCTTGTGAATTAGGCTACAGGAAAAATTTAAATATTTTGCGGTTGAAAAAGACAGTTTCTTGGTCAGCACACCAGCAAAACCGAACGCTTATAATTAACCCCTGGATGTAAATTTCGCCAAAGATATTGAGCCCCCACAAAATAGTAAGCTTTGTAGCGTGTTACAAATGCGTGTTTTTCTACCCACACAACAAGAAACAGTTTGTAATTAAACTTTGCTTGTGAATTAGGCTACAGGAAAAATTTATAATTTTGGCGTTGAAAAAGACGGATTTTCTTGGGGTCAGCACACCAGCAAAACAACGCTTAATTAACCCTGATTGTGAAATTGCGCCAAAGAATTGAGCCCCACAAAATAGTAGCATTGAAGCGTGTTACAATTGCGTGTTTTCTACGCCACACAACAAAGACCACAGTTGTAATTACCATTGCTTGTGAATTAGGCTACAGGAACAAAATTATTAATATATTTTGGCGTTGAAAATGACGGTTTTATTTTTGTCACACACCAGCAAAACAACGCATTAATAACCCCTTGATGTAAATTCGCGCCAAATAATTCGAACGCGCACAAACTAGTAGCTTTGTAGCGTGTTCAATGCGTGTTTTCTAACGCTACAACAATACAAGAGATACAGTTGTAATTAACCTTTGCCTTGTGAATTAGGCTACAGAAATATTTATATATTTTGGCGTTGAAAAGACGGTTTTCTTTGGGCACATACCAGCAATAACAACGCTTACTTAACCCACTGGATGTAAATTTCGCCAAAGATTGAGCCCCACAAACTAGTAGCTTTGTAGCGTTGTTTTACAATTGCGTGATTTCTACGCCACAACAACAAGAGATACAGTTGGTATTAACCTTTGCTTTGTGAATTAGGCCTACAGGAATATTTATTATATTTGGCGTTGAAAAAGACGGTTTCTGTGACAGCACTCACAAAACAAACGCTTAGATTAACCCCTGGAGTAAATTAGCGCCAAAGAAATGAGCGCCCACAAAATAAGTAGCTTGCGTAAGCGTGTTACAATTGCATATTTTCCTAACGCCCCACAACAATAGATAACAGTTGTAATTAACCTTTGCTTGTGAATTAGGCTACAGGAAAAATTTATAATTTTGGCGTTGAAAAGACGTGTTTATATTTTGTCAGCACGCCAAGCAAAACAACTCATTAATTAACCCCTGATGTAAATAGGCGCCAAATACTTGTGCCCCACAAACTAGATAGCTTTGATGGTTTACAATATGGGTGTGTTTTCTACGCCACACAACAAGAGATACCAGTCGTAAATACCTTTTGCTTGTAATTAGGCTACAGGAAAAATTTATATAATTTGGCGTTGAAAAGACGGTTTATTTTTGTCAGCACACACCAGCAAAAACAAATGCCGCATAATGAACCCCTGGATGTAATTGCGCCAAAGAATTGAGCCTGACAAACTAGTAGCTTTGTAGGCGTGTTACAATTGGCGTGTATTCTACGCCACAAAACAAGAGATACAGTTGTAATAACCTTTGCTTTGAATTAGCTACAGGAAAAATTTATATATTTTGGTGTTGAAAATGACTGTTTATTTTGTCAGCCACACCAGCAAAAAACGCTTAAATTAACCCCTGGATTTAAAAGGCACCAAATCATCAGTCCCGCACAAACTAGTAGCTTGTATCGGTTACAATTGCGTGATTTTCTACGTCTACACAACAAGAGATACAGTTGTAATTATCTTTGCATGTTAATTAGGCACAGAAAAATTTAAATATTAATGGCGTGAAAAGACGTTATCATGGGGTCAGCACACCAGCCAAAACAACGGCTTTAATTAACCTGGAGTGTAAATATGCGCCAAGAATTGAGCCCCACAAACTAGTAGCTTAGTGCCGTGTTACAATTGCGTGTTTTCTACTGCCACACCACAGAGATAACAGTTGTATTTTACCTTTGCTTGTGTAATATCTACAGGAAATATTTATAAATTGCGTTGAAAAAGACCGGTTTCTTGGGGTCAGGCACAACAGCAAAACAACTCTAAATTAACCCCTGGATGTAAATTGCGCAAAGAATTGAGCCCCACAAAAATTAGTAGCTTTGTAGCGTGTTACAATTGCGTGTTTTCAACGCCCCACAAGCAAAGATACAGTTGTAATTAACTTGCTTGTGAATTAGGCCTACCAGGAAAAAATTAAAAAATTTTTTGGCGTTGAAAAAACTGTTATATTTGTACAGCACACCAGCAAAAACAACGCTTTAATTTAACCTCTTGGAATGTAAATTGCGCCAAAAATTGAGCCCACAAACTAGTATCTTTGTAGCGTGTTATAATTGCGTTTCTACGCCACACGAACAAAAGATACAGTTTAATAACCTTTGCTATGTGAATTAGGCTACAGTAAAAATTTATATATTTGGCGTGAAAAAGACGGTTTCTGGGGTCAGCACACACCATCGAAAACAACGCATAATTAACCCTGGTGTAAATTGCGGCAAAGAATTGAAGCCCCACAAACTAGTTGCTTGTGTAGGAGTTACAATTGCGTGTTTTTAATCTAACGCCACACAACAAGAGATAACAGATGTAATTACCTGTGCTTGTAATTAGGCCTACAGGAAATATTTATATATTTTTTGGCGTGAAAAAGAACGTTTTCATGGGGTCACACACCAGCAAAACAACCTTAAATAACCCCTGATGTAAATTGCGCCAATAGAATTGAGCCCCACAAAATATGTAGCTATGTAGCGTGTTACAAGTGCGTGTTTTCCTACCGCCCCACAACAAGAGATTACATTTTAATTAACCTTTGCATTTGAAATGTAGGCTACAGGAAAAAATTTATATATTTTGGGCGTTGAAAAAGACGGTTTATTTTTGTCATCTACACCACAAAACAACGCTTCAATTAACCCCTGGATGTAAATTGCCGCAAAGAATTGAGCCCCACAAACTAGTAGCTTTGTAGCTTGTTACAATTGCGTGTTTTCTACGCCCACACAACAAGAGATACAGTTGTAATTAAGAACCTTGCTTGTGAATTAGGCATAAATAAATAAAATTGATATATTTTTGGCGTTGAAAAAGGACGTTTATTTTTTGTCATGCACACCAGCAAAACAACGCTTAAATTAACCCCTGGATGTAAAATGCTCCAAAGAATTTGAGCCCCACAAACTAGTAGCTTTGTACGTGTTACAATTGCGTGTTTTCTACGCCACAGCCAACAAGAGATACAGTTGTAAGTTGAAACCTTTGCTTGTGAATTAGGCAACAGGAGAAACAATTTATATATTTGGATTGAGAAAAAAGACGGAAAATCATTTTTCAGCCAACCCCCAGCAAAACAACGCGTTAATTAACACCCTCTGTGATGTAAATGTGCGCAAAGAATGAGCCCCACAAACTAGTAGCTTTGCGTACGCGTACAATTGCGTGTTTATTTCTACGCCACACAACAAGAGATACAGTTGTAATTAACCTTGCTTGTGAATTAGGCTACATAATATTTATATATTTGGAGTTGAAAAAGGGCGGTTTCTTGGGGTCAGCACACCATCAAACAACGCTTAATTAACCCCTGGATGAAATTGCTCCAAAGAATTGAGCCCCACAAAATTAGTATCTTATGTAAGCGTGTTACAATTGCGTGTTATCAACCCCCACAACAAGAATCACAGTTGTAATTAACCTTGCTTGTGAATTAGGCTACAGAAAAAATTATATAATTTTGGCTTTGAAAATACGGTTTTATTTTTGTCAGCACACCAGCAAAAAAACGCTTTAAATTAACCTCGTGGATGTATAATTGCGCCAAAGACTTGAGCCCCACAAACTAGTAGCTTTGTACGAGTTACAATTGCGTGTTTTCTACGCCACACAACAAGAGATACAGTTGTAATTAACCTTTGCTTGTGAATAGGCTACCGCAGGAAAAATTTATTAAATTTTGGCGTTGAAAAAGACTGTTTATTTATGTCGCACATCGGTCCAGCAAAACTATCGTTAATAAACCCCTGGTATGTAAATTGCGCCAAAGATTGTGACCCCCCAAACTAGTAGCTTTGTAGCGTTTTACAATTGCGTGTTGTCTAACGCCACACAAGGAGATACAGTTGTAATAACCTTAGTTTGTGAATTTATGCTACAGAAAAATTTATATATTTTTGGCGTTGAAAAAGACGGTTTATTATTGTCAGCACACCCAGCAAAACAATGCTAATAACCCCTGGATGTAAATTCGCCAAAGAATTATCCGGACAAACCTAGAAGCTTTGTAGCGTGTACAATTGCGTGTTATCTACGCCAAACAACAAGAGAATACAGTTTGTAATTAACCTTTGTTTGTGTTTAGGCTACAAAGAAAAAATTTAAATATTTTGGAGTTTAAAATGACGGTTTATTTTTGTCAGCACACTCAGCAAAACAACGCTTTAATAACCCCCAGATGTAAATTGCGCCAAATAATTCAGCCGCACAAAGCTATAAGCTTTGTAGCGTGTTATAAAACAATTGCCGTGTTTCTACGCACACACAAACAACAAGAGATACAGTTGTAATTACCTTTGCTTGTGAATTAGTGCTACAGGAATATTATATATTTTGGCGTTGAAATAGACGGTTTTCCTGTGGGTCAGCACACCAGCAAAAAACGCTTAATTAACCCCTGGATGTAAATTGCGCCAAAGAATAGAGCCCACAAACTAGTAGCTTTTGAAGCGTGTAACAATAGCGTGTTTTCTACCCAGCACAACAAGAGATACCAGTTGTAATTAACTTTGCTTGTGAATTAAGGCAACAGGAAATATTTATATATTTTTGGCGTTGAAAAAGACGGTTCTTGGGTCAGCACACCACAAAAACAACGCTTAAATTTAACCCCTGGATGTAAATTGCGCCAAAGGAATGAGCCCCACAAAATAGTAGACTTTGTATCTGTGTTACAATTGCGTGTTTTCTACGGCCCCACAACAAAGATACAGTTGTAATTAACCTTCTTGTGAATTAGCTACAGTGAAAAAATTATAATATTTTGGTCGTTGAAAACGACATTTATATTTGTCATCACACCAGCAAAACAACGCTTACTTTAACCTCAGGATGTAAATTGGCGCCAAAGAATTGAGCCCCACAAACTATAGCTTTTAGCGTGTTACAATTGCGTGTTTTCTACGCCACACAACAAGAGATACAGTATGTAATAACTTTGCGCTTGTGAATAGGCTACAGGAAAAATTTTATATATTTTGGCGTTGAAAAAGACGTTTTCATGGTTCAGCACACCAGCAAAACAACGCTAATTAACCCCTGATGTAAATGCGCCAAAGAATTGAGCCCCACAAACTAGTAGCTTTGTGTAGCGTGATACAAATGCGTGTTTTCTACCAACACAACAATAGATACAGTTGTAATTAACCTTTGTGCTTGTGAATTAGGCTTACATAAACAAAAAATTATATACATTTGGCGAAATAAAAGACTGGTTTGTTATTTTAGTCAGCACACCCAAAGAATAACAACGCTTAATAACCCTGCTGTAAATTGCGCCAAAGAATTGAGCCCCACAAACTATAATCTTTTTGTACGTGTTACAATTTAGCGTGTTTCTAACGCCACACAACAAGAGATAACGTCTGTATAACCTTTGCTTTGTGATTTAAGGCTACAGGAAAAAATTTAATATAATGTTGGTCATTTGAAAAGACGGTTTATTTTTGTCAGCACACCACAAAACAACGCTTAATTAACCCCCTGGATTGTAAATTCGCCAAAGAATTGAGCCCACACAACTAGTAGCTTTGAAGCGTGTTAACAATTGCGTGTTATCTCCTACGCCCCACAACAAGATATACATTGTAATTCACCTTTTGCTGTGAGAATGTATTGCTACATGGAAAAAATTAAATATTTAGGCGATGAAAAAGACGGTTTATTTTTGTCAGCACACCAGCAAAACAAACGCAATATTAACCTCTGGATGTAAATTGGCGCCAAAGAATTGAGCCCCCCCACAAAACATATACCCTTGTAGCTGTTTTACAATTGCGTGTATCAACGCCCCACAACCAAGAGATACATTATGTAATTAACCTTTGCTTGTGGAATTAGGCCTACAGGAAAAATTTATATATTTTGGCGTTGAAAAAGACGGTTATATTTTAGTCAGCACAACCATCAAAACGACGTTTAATTAACCCCTGGATGTAAATTGCGCCAAGAAGTTGTGCCCCACAACTAGTGAGGTCTTTGTAGCGTGGTTACAATAGCGTGTTTTCCTACGCCACACAACAAAGATACAGTTTTATATAACCTTTTGCTTGTGAATTATGCTACAGAAAAATTTATATATTTTGGTGTAGAAAATGACGGTTTTATTTTTGTCAGCACACCAGCAAAACAAGCGCTTAATTAACCCCTGGATTAAATTGCGCCAAATAATTCAGCCCGCACAAACAAGTAGCTTAGTAGCGTTTTATACAATTGCGTGTTTTTCTACGCTACACAACAAGAGATACAGTTGTAAATAAACCTTTTGCTTGTGAATTAAGGCTACGAGTAAAAATTTATAAAATTTGTGTGCTTGAAAAAGACGTTTTATTTTTTTGTCTACACAACAGCAAAACAACGCTTAATATAACCCCTGGATGTAAATTGCGCCAAAGAATTGAGCCCCACAAACTAGAGCTTGTTAGCGTGTTACAATTGAGTGTTTTCAACGCTCACACACAACAACAATATACATTTGTAAATTAACCATTAGCTTGTGAATTAGCTACAGGAAAAATTTTATAAATTTTGGCATTGAAAAAGACGTTTTTTATTTTTGTCAGCACACCAGCAAAAGCAACCTTTAATTAACCCCGGATGTAACTTGCGCCAAAAATTTGCTCCCCACAAACTAGTAGCATTTGTAAGCGTGTACAATTGCGTTTTTCCTACGCCCCACAACAAGAGATACAGTTGTAATTAAACCTTTGCTTGTGATTAGGCTACAGTAAAAATTTATATATTTTGGCGTTTGAAAAAGACGGATTATTTTGTCAGCACGAACACAAAACAACTCTTAATTAACCCCTGGATGAACAATTGCGCCAAAGAATTGAGCCCCACAAACTAGTAAGCTTTGTAGCGTGTTACAATTCCGTGTTTTCTACGCCACACAACAAGAGATACAGTTGTAATTTAAACCTTTGCATGTGAAATTAAGCAACAGGAAAAATGTATATATTTTTGGCAATGAAAAAGACGGACTTTATTTTTGTCAGCACACACAGCAAAAAACAACGCTTATTAACCCTGGTATGAAATAGGCGCCAAAGAATTGAGCCCCACAAACTATTACTTTGTATCGTTTTACATTAGCGTGTTTCTACGCCCAACAATCATAGATACATTTGTAATTAACCTTTTCTTGTGAATTATGCTACAGAAACAATTATATATATTGGCTTGAAAAATGACGTAATATTTTTGTTCACACACCAGCAAAAACAACGCTTAATTAACCTCTGGCTGTAAATTTGCGCCAAAGAAATTGAGCCCCACAAACTAGTAACTTTTGTAGCGTGTTACAATTGCGTGTTTACTATTCTACACGACACACAACAATAATATCAGTTTTAATAAACCTTTGCTTGTGAATTAGGCGTACAGTAAAAATTTATATATTTTGGCGTTGAAAAAGAACGGTTTATTTTTGTCAGCAACTACCAGCAAAACGACGTTTAATTAACCCCTGGATGTAAATTGCGCCAAAGAATTGTGCCACCACAAACTAGTAGCTTTGTAGCGTGTTTACAATTGCGTGTTTTCTACGCCAACTACATACAAGAGAATACAGTTTGTAATTAACCTTTGCTTTATGAGAATTAAGGCTACAGAAAAATTTATATATTTTGGTGTTGAAAATGACGGTTTTAATTTTTGTCATCAACACCAGCAAACAACGCTTAATAACCCCTGGGATGTAAATTGCGCCAAATAATTCAGCGCGCACATACTAGTATCCTTTGTATCGGTTACAATTGCGTGTTTTCTAACGCTACACAACAGAGATACAGTTGTAATTAACCTTTGCTTGTGATTAGCTACAGAAAAATTTAAATATTTTGGCGATTGAAAAGACGGTTTCTTCTTGGGTCAGCACACCATCAAAACAACGCTTATTAACCCCTGATGTAATTGCTGCAAATGAATAAGCCCACAAACTAGTATATATTGTATCGTGTTACAAATGGCGTGTTTTCTACGCCACACAATAAGAGATAACAGTTTAATTACCTTGCTTTTGAATTAGGCTACAGGAAAAAAAATAATCTGGCGTTGAAAAAGGACGGTTTTATATTATAGTCATCACAACCAGCAAAACAACAGCTTATTTAACCTCTGTATGTAAATTGCGCCAAAGAATTGACCCCCACAAACTAGTAGCTTTATTGCTTGTTACATTTGAGTGTTTTCTAACGCCACCCAACAAGAGATACATTTTGTAATTAACCTTCTTGTGAATTAGGCTACAGGAAAAATTTTATATATTTTTGGCGTTTTGAAAAGACGCTTTATTATTTGTCAGGCACACCAGCAAAAAAAAACAACGCTAAATTAACCCCCAGGATTCTTGAAAATGCTCAAAGAAATAATTTGAGCCACACAAACTAGTAGCTATGAAGCGTGTTACAATTGACGTGTTTTCTACGCCAACACAACAAGATATACAGATAGTATGTAGAACCTTCGGACATGAATAAGGCTACAGGAAAAATTTATATATTTTGGCGTTGAAAAAGACCGGTTTTATTTTGTCAGCACACCAGCAAAAACAACGTTTAATTAACCCCTGGATGTAAATTGCGCCAAAGAATTGTGCCCCACAAACTAGTAGCTTTGTATACGTGTTACAATTGTCGTGTTTTCTAACGCGCCACACAACAATGAGATAGCAGTTGTATTAACCTATGCTTGTGAAATTAGGCTAACATGGGAAAAATTTATATGATTTTGGTGTTTTGAAAAAAGACGGTTAATATTTTTTGTCCGCACACCCAGCAAAACAACTCTAAATAACCCCTGGATGGTAAATTGCGCCAAATAATTCAGCCGCACAAACTAGTACTTTGTGCGTGTATACAAATGCTTGTTACTACCTACAACAACAAATATAATCAGTTGTAATTAACCTTTGCTTGTTATAGGCAACATTGAAAAAAAATTAAAATATTTATGGCGTTGAAAAAGACGGTTTCTTTGGGTCATCACACCTAGCAAAACAACTCGTTAATTAACCCCTGTATGTAAATTGAGAAATAGAATTGAGACACCACAAACTAGTAGCTTTGTAGCGTGTTACCATGCGTATTTTCTAACCCAAACAACAGAGATAAAATTGTAATTATCCTTTGCTTGTGAATTAGCTAACCAAAAAAAAAATATATATTTGTCGTTGAAAAACGTTTTAATATTTGTCAGCACAGCAGCTAAAAACAACCGCTTTATTAACCCCTGGATGTATATTGCCGCAATTAAGAATAAGCCACCACAACAGTAGCTTTGTAGCTGTGTTACAATGTTGTATTTTCTACGCCACACAACAAGAGATAAAATTGTAATTAACCTTTTGTCTTGTGAATTAGGGCTACCTAAAAAAAATAATATATATTTTGGCGTTGAAAAAGACGGTTTTTATTTTGTCAGCACACTTCCAGCAAAAAACAACGCTAATTAACCCCTGAATAAATAGCGCAATAGAATTGAGCCACCACAAACAGTAGCTTTGAGCGTGTTACAATGGCGTATTTTCTAACGCCAAACAACAATAGATAAATTTTGTAAATTACCCTTTGCTTGTGAATAGCTACCAAAAAAAATAATATATATTTGGGCGTTGAAAAAGACGTTATTATTTTTGTCAGCACACCAGCAAAACAAACCTTAATTAACCCTGGATGTAAATTAGCGCAAAAAGAATTGAGCCAACCACAAACTATAATCTTTGTAGCGTGTTTACAATGGTGTAATTTTCTTCTAACGCCAACACAACAGAGATAAAATTTTAATTAACCTAAGCTTGTGAATAATGCTACCAAAAAAAAAATATATATTTGGCTTGAAAAAGACGGTAATATTTTTGTCAGCACACCAGCAAACAACGCTTAATAACCCCGTGGATGTAAATAGCGGCAATATAAAAGTGAGCCACCACAAACTATTAGCTTGAGAATCGTGTACAAGTGGCTGTATTTTCTACGCACACAACAAGAGATAAAATTGTAATTAACCCTTATGCTTGTGAATTAGGCTACCAAAAAAAAGAATATATATTTGCGTATGAAAAAGACTTTTAATTTTGTCAGCACACCAGCAAACAAAGCTTAATTAACCCCTGGATTGTAAATTGCGCAATAGAATGACAGCCAAAAATGAAGTTAATTATTGTATATAAAAAAACTCTGTTTCTTTTAAATGAATACAACATGAAACTGGCTTAGATCCCACTTGGATATTGTATGTATATGCAGCTTAAGTGGACGAACACTTGATTTGAGATCCAATACCCCAAAAAATCAGAAAAAACTACACAAAAATAAATAGAACATTCAGAAGAACAGTCCTCTGAGACAAGCAGAGAGACACCCCACAAAAAGTCGCTGTGTAAAAATACATTTCTTCAAAAGCGCTATGCACTCCTCACAGCAACCTCCCTGTTCAGAACAGTGAGGAAGGAGTTGTTGAGCTCCAGCGGCGCGCTCGGTCCTTTATATAGTAGCGGTGACGTCACAGAATCCCTCCGTCTCAGATTGCTCATCTCAGCACAGTGCATGTCATGCATAGCTATGCACTTCTTCCTCCAGAGTGCTTGCCCCCATGTAAAGCCCATGGTGCTCTGCAGCCATTTAATCAATGAAAAGCACACTTTCGTTCCCAGCCGAATCACCCCAAGTTCGATTTTCGTTACGAACCAAGTATTCCCTGAAATTCTAAACGAATTCCACTTCGTTTAGAATCGATTCGCCCATCTCTAGTTGTTACCTTTGGAATTAACAGTTGAAATCTCTCCTGTGAAAGTGCATATCTGAAGAACTGTCTTAGTACGAAGTCAGGATAACCCTTTTCCAAAAATCGTTGGCGAAGTACGACCGCCTCTTGGACAAATTCCTCAGTAGAGGAACAATTTCTCCTCAATCGAAGGTATTGACCCCATGGAATACCCCGCTTCAGTGGCAAAGGATCACAACTGTTCCACCGAAGCAGGGAATTAGTGGCAGTGGGCTTGCGGAAAATTGTGGTGGATAATTCCGAGTTTTGATGATACGTATGTCTAGAAAGGACAGTGATTTTGAATTGATCTCACAGGTAAATTTTAAATTAAATGAGTTCAAGTTAAGACTTTCCATCATTTGTTCAAATTCCTCACATGACCCATTTCCCAGACCACCAGAACGTTGTCTATATATACGACCCACAGTGCAAAACTTCGTAAAAAATGGGGGTTCATCCTGACAAGTATGTACTTACTTTTTGATGGGGAAGTCTCACCAACCAGCTGAGAGGGACCGCAATGGGAAGTCCTTGCGCCGCCAGCATCATGCAAAACATAGACTTTGGGCTGGTGTGAGGAGGCCTCCCAAAAGAATTGGGGATGAACCCCCAATTTTTTCCGACCGTATTACACTGTGGGTCTAATGTTTGCTCTTTATCTATACATAGAGCGGACCACTCTTTATTACTATTCTAAGTCCTGCACCATCATTTGACTTCTTCTAGGGAGGTAAGGTGCACTTTCTGGTCTATATTAGCAGCAACAAAGCCCAATTGGTTATCATACTAAGGTAATATGCTGCATATATTGTTTGCTATTTTGTGTCCTAATAAAATATCATACTAGGGACACTCTACACTATTATGCTTTTGTGAAACTAATCACGCTCTCCTATCAGATAGTGAGACAGTGTGATTTATTGCCTATCGTATAGTTTACTTATATCATTATTATATCTAATACCCTTGGTCTTATTTTTCGTTGTTTTCCCCAATTTGTCCCCTGATGTGACCGGAATAGCAATGTAGGGGCCGGTTGAAACATGTTGCGACGGGACCATAGGGATTTTTAGGGATTTGACAGGGAAGGTTCCGAACAGGAACACCCTTATTGGGGAGAATCTCCTGCTTTTGGATAGGCTAGGGACTTGCTTTTGTTCAGGGCCTTGTAGGGTCTTCTGTTTTGTTTTGTGTGTTTTTTGTGCTGGTCCCGGTATTTTTTCAGACTAGGAAATGTGTTTGTGATTCTTCATAGAGAGCTATATATGTTTGCGGTTATATTTTTTAGTATTAGTCATTAAAAGTTATATTTTCAGTCTTTTCCCTTCCTTCTATTTTTATTATGTGGGATCTACCTCTCGAAAATTTAAAATTAGGATTTGTGAACACTTAAATTACATACAGAACCCTGGAAGCTGCACCATTTCCAATGCTGCATGTCACTTCATAGATGCACATAATTCTAGTAACAAGTGTTTTCAGGCTTTTGAAATTGAAAGGCACAGCTATCCAAACATGAAGGCAATTTCAAATAATGGTTAAAGGGGACTTGAAGGGAGAATTCAACAAATCCGCGAGTCATGAAGCTCAGGGGAGAAGGGGGGGGGGAGGGGAGGGGGGGGTGGGAATCCAAAGGGGGCGTCTCAAAACTTAAATGAAAATAATAAAAAAATAACTGGATTCAATACAGCAAGACACAGGCTATACACTGCCTGTGGGGGAAACCCTTTTTGTAAGAAGCTAATGTAATGTAAACAAAACAGGGCAAGAGACAAGACGCACACAGACACACACAGCCCAAAACCCGAGCCCCGCATAGGGATCCCTTTACATTTTTCATCAAATAATAAACATAATGTGAATTTCTGTTTTTAAAAAAAGAACACCTATTTTACACACGCTTGAAAGCTTCTTCATCAGATAAAGCGGGATTAATAAACTACACTAGTTAATCTGTAACAAAAGAAAACATATTGCTACAGGTGCCTTAAAAGACCATTCATTTTGCCTTCTCAGATAAAAAGTGATTCACCAAGCGGGCCCTTTTGCTCCTGGGCGTGATAGGGGAAGCTTTTGGGTAACCAAAGGGGGGGGAGAAAGCTGTAGCTCCAGGTTTTTTTT
>JAODAL010067074.1:0-17466 GCA_025379985.1 Phyllomedusa bahiana
ATGGGTATTTTTTTTCCCTTCAAACCCTATAAAACCGTAACTCTAATTATAAGCTCACACGGATAAGACGGTTGTAGGACCTGGAAGTATGGAGAAAAGTAAGTCATCCCCTTCAGACCAAACTCAAACTCATGTTAGGCTAAGGGGCCGTTTCTTTTTTACCTTTTCCACCAAAATTAGCCCATGACAACTAGTGACAAGATCAAAATAAAAATTGAAAGCTGGGCTGGTTGCATTGGGAAACAAGAACAATTTGTCTGTCAGAGAAGGCTCCAGAGTGGACTAGTTTTATTGGTGTATTGGCATAAATTGCAACACTGACACCTGGGGGGCAGGATAATAACACTGACACCAAAAGTATAGGATAATGACCCTGACACTTGGGGGACAGGATAATGACACTGACACTTGGGAGCAGGATAATGACACTGACACTTGGGGGCAGGATAATGACGCTGACACTTGGGGGACAGGATAATGACACTGACAATTGGGGACAGGATAATGACGCTGACACTTAGGGGTAGGATAATGACACTGACACTTGGGGGCAGAATAATTACACTGACTGTTGAGCAAGCAGTTAGGTGGCTAAATATTAGATCAGCAGGAGGAGCCGTGTAGCTGGGTTAATGAAATTAGGGGGAGTTCTAATGGAACCAGAAAAAGGAAGGCCACTTCTCCTCCTGATATTCCTAGCAAAATTGCCGAGTTGGGTGATAATGCTGGGGCATCAGTCATAGAAATGTCAGCTATAGTAGATACTGCTGTTCCTTGCAGCCGAAAGAGCAGCCCAACTAGTAGTAGGGGGGATGGGAAAGTAACGCGCCGGACCGCCGCCCCCCCCCGGCCCCTAGGGTAGGCGCGGCATGACCCGGCACGCTGGGCGCATGCAAATGAGCTGGACGGCCGCGCGCGCGTGTTGGGGGCGGAGCCTAAGCGTGGAGGTCTGGGAGACCTCCTCTTCCGCCCAGGGATTCAGTGGCGCGGCGCCAAGCAGCAGTGTGGACGCCCGTGACGCTTGCTCCTTCCATGATGGCGGACGAGCACGTGGAGCTGCTGGCGGAAGTCATTGCAGCTAGGGAGCAGACTGGGTGCGGGCGCGGCTCAGGAGGCAGAGGGGGCCGCAGCGCGCACGGGGGAAGGTGACAGCTGCAGCGGGGGAAGAAGTGGGGGGGAGGGCCACCCTCCGCAAAGGCTGAGCCCTGACACCCCCCCCCGGACTCGTCGTCGCCAGCGGAGCCCCTCTAGGGACCCTCCGGGCCGGGTGGTAGCGCGGCCAGCGGGTGGTCGTGCCCCCGGGCTGGGAGGAATCAGTTAGGCCGGCGAGCCCTGGGGGGGCAGCAGGGCCCGTGGGCCAGCCTGGCACAGGGTCAGCTGCTGCTCCAAATCGACGCATGAGGTCCGTGGTAGTTGTGCCCCCCGCCTGGCGATGCTACCGGCCAGGGGGGTAGCCAGTCGACAGACGTCATCCAGGGGGTGCCCACATTCGCCGGAGAGCGTGGGGCGGACGTGGGGACGTGGAACGGGCGGGCGGACGGCTGGCCCAGGTGTTCGGATCTGGAGGAAGCAGCATCATTTGCCGAGGCATAGCAGTCACCGGCACGTTCTCAGCGGCCCTGCGCCGGTCGGCCTCCCCTCCTGGGGTTGGAAGGGTGGACCCGGGCAGAGGCGGCGGCGGAGGATGGGAGACGCTTCAGGAGCAATGTGCAAAATTCCGGGGACAACGGCTGGTGGGTTCACAGCCCCCACGCAGCCTGGTGGGTGTTTGTCTCTTTGTCATGTTCGTTTCCCCTTATTTTTTTTGGGGTTTTAGTAGCAAGTGGGGGTCAGGGTGGGCGTTAGCATTGAGCCCGGCGGGCTCAGTAGGGGGGCCCACGAGCGGGGCGGGGGAACCCGGGGGGTTGGCAGCGGCTCTGCGTGAGTTGATTGGGGATTTTGAGGACCGAGGGGGGGTTTCGCCGGCTGAGGCCTGGGTTTCGCAGAGTTCGATTGGAGTTGGTCCGGGGGGTACCTGAAGGATCCGGGGGAAGACCTGCCCGGCAGGTCGTCTGGGCGAGTGTCACAGTTTCAGTGCAGACAGAAAAGGAATCTCAAGACAGCGTCAGGTTGGACGACCGGGCCAGGGGCGAGGTTTACGTTTGCTTTGAGGGCCCCCTTGGGGCTCATTTGAAGCAAGAGTTTAGGGATAAGATAACGAAGGATGAATTATCTGAGATCTTTTCCCTTTTGCCCCTTGAGAAGTTTAATTTGGACAAGGGCAAAAAGGTGAGAGCAAGAAAGAGGAGGAGGCGAAGCGTCGTTGGCGGTTGATTCCGCAGACATTCACAAATTGGGTTACAGGCTTTGCTATGTTAGCGAGGGGTGTCATTGGGAGAAGGCGCGGAAATTGTTCGGCGTTAATTCTGCTACATGGACTCGCCTAGGGGAGGCGTATCGGGATTATGGGGGAATGCTTGGCTCGTTAGACGAGCCAATTCTGGCAGAGGAAAAGGGGGTCCGTCCTTCTATAAGGTGGGCCATAAGGGACATTGGCCTGTGGCTGTCGGGGTGATGGCTCCAACGATGTTTGGGCAGCCCTTTCAAGGGTGGGGGGCCGGGTTCCACCGGGCCAAAGTGGATTGGCATGAGGATCCAGCTGCGGGTGGCCAGGGGGGGGGCCAGAAGGGAGGAGCGTGTTGCAGTTCAATAGTGGCCAATGTAAGTTTGGTTCGGGCTGCGGTTTTTAAAACACGTTGCTCGTTCTGCGGGGGGAGCGTCCCATCCGTATCCAAGTGTTTTCAAAAAAAGGGCGGAGCTAAAGGGAGTGGTTCTGGTGGCCAAGGGGGAGACGCCGGTGAAAGGTTCTCGCTGATGCGCCGTATTGGCCAGTTATTCCGGATAGGGAGGGGCGGGTTGTTGGGGTGGTGACGGGGTTTGTGCAGGGGTTCGGGATTCCCCCTCCGGGGCATGTTATGTACCTTTTTCTTTGGGAATCTGAGGTCGGCGAGGGAACACCTTCGGTAGTGGTCAGGAAAAACTGGCGAAGGAGGTGGCTCTGGGGAAGGATGTCGGGGCCTTTTTGTGGAACCCCCCTTTCCGGAATCTATTGGTGTTGCCCTTGGGGGTATGGTGGCAAAGGAAGGAACCAAACAAAGTTTTGGCTCATCCATCCATTTGGCATTCCCATAAGGGGCAATCGGTAATGATGGGATGGCTCCGGAATTGGATTTGGTTGGTGTACACTTCTTTTGGATGAAGGTTTACCTCGTTCGGGCGAATTCGGGTCGGGTCATGATGGCAAAGACAGACATTGGAGTCTGCAGTTTCAGTTTTGTTGCCAGTGCAGGAGGATAGCCTGCGGTTGTTAGGTTGTTCCTGGGAGGGCCAGTTTTTTGTGAATCGTTGGCATTCCAATGGGTTCTCTGTATCGTGCGCTTATTGTGAAGCGTTTAGGCTCGTTCTTAGTATAGGGTTGATGCCGGGTGTTCCGGTTTGGGGTCCATCATTCATTATTTAGACGATTTTCTTTGCGTGGGCCCGGCGGGCTCCCCGTGTGTGGGTCGCTGCTGCAAACAATGCGATGGGTGGCGGATCAACGTTGGGGTTCCCATAGCGGCAGACCAGGCGGAGGGGCCGGATACTGTATGAAGTTCCTGGGGGGTTTGTATCGGACTCCATTAAATGGAATGCAGATTGCCTGAGGTTTAAAGCTGCAGGTTTTTGAAGTTTGAGGTGCGGAAGGGAGTCATTCCGTTAAGATACAACTGAGGAGAGCTCAGTCCTTGCTGGGGAAACTGAATTTCCGCCTGCAGCTCATGCTATGGGGCGGGTTTTTGTCTGCGTTTAGCGGCTACTACGTCGGGTATCATGAAGCTCATCACTTTGTGCGCCTGACTAGGGAGCACAGGAAAGACATGGAGGTGGTGGGCGGAGTTTTGGTCAGCTACAATGGTCGGGTCCATAACCTAGGGGAAGATACTGTTCGACCAGGAGATTGAGTTTTGCTGATGCGGCAGGCAGCACTGGTTTGGTAGCAATTGCGGTGATAGGTGGTGTCGGCCTCTGGCCGGCGGAGTGGAGCGGACTGCCGGTGATTCGGAATCTTGGCCTTTTTGGAGCTGTTCAGTGTGTGGCGGTGGAGTTATGGGGGAGCAGTTCCGTAACCGGAAAGTCCGTTTCTTTGTGATAATCATCGGTGTGGTTCAGGCATCAATAACTTACACGTCGTCTCTCGGTTTTTTTGTGGTTTTTTTTTTTTGGCGTTTATTACGGGTGCTGGTGCTGCGCTGCCTATGATATGAATTTACACCTAGGTGGGGCGGAACATGTACGGGTGTTAGGAATTCGGTGGCTGACTCACTTTCTCGATTGCAGTGGGACGGGGTCCAGAATCTTGCGAGTGGCTTCAGTGTGCGGGGAGGAAGAGTGCCAGAATCAACCTTTGGCCCGTGTTGGCCTTCGAGACGCAGCCCGCCTGATTCGGTCTTCGCTGTCAGGTGGGGACATGGGCCAGTCGAGGCTGTGTGGGTTGCAAAGGGCCGACTGGATCAGGACGTTGAGGGGGGAAGGGTATTCGGAGAGGATCGAATAGGGGCTTGTTGTGTTTTTTCTGGCAAATGCCAGACGGAAGGCTGGTCAGTATTCTTAGGGTGGTCCAGAGTTTGTGCGGGGGTTGCACTTTGGGTTCAGGATTCGGAGGCTACGGAGTATCGAAGGACTTTGTCGTTGTCCGAAGCCTTGCAGGGTTATAATAAAATGGTGCGGACATGCAGAGATACCAGGAGGCCCGGTTGGTCTTTGCGCTCCTGGAAACGGCTGGGGTCGGTGTTGGGGGAAAGTTTCTTCGTGGGGTATGAAGTGACTTTTTTTCGCTGCTTTTGCTTTGTCTTTTCGGGGCCCTGAGAATAGGGGTGCTGGTGTCCCCTAGGCGGTTTTGCAAAGGGGGAGGGGTCCAGGCTGAGGATGTGGAGGGAGATTAGCGGGGGTGAGGTTTAGATTTTTGATTCGGCGATCTAAAACGGATACAGGGCAGGCAAGGGAAAAAGAGTGGTCTTGAGGCGGGTTCCCGGGGCCTTAATGTGCCCAGTAGAGCGAGTGTGGGGTTTCGGGACTTGCGGAGGGTCTCTTGCGGGCCGCTCCTGGTTCACGAGGATGGGTCATTGGTCACGCTTTCAGTTCACGGCAGTGAAGTTTTAAGAGGAGAGATGCATGGTGTGGCAATTAGGGTTAGACCCAAAGGTTTCGCACGCACTCGTTTTCGATTGGGGCAGCCACAGAGGCTGCGGGCTGGGGTTTGTCCCTGAGGTACGTGCGCAGGATAGGGCGCTGGGAGTCCGATCGGTACAGATTTATGTCGCCCACATTGGGGCTGGACATGATGTTGGGGGTATAAAGAAAGGGAGTGCAGGACGGGAGGGTTTGTTTTTCATGTGGTTGTGGTTTTTTGTTTATCATTATGAACATTTCCCCTCTCCTCGTCTGGATCCTGGGTCCACTCGTACCGTCTATTGGGCGAGCCCGGGGGTGGGAGCGGGCGGAGCTTCGGGCCGACTGGGGCGTCAGTTGGGGATACGAGGAATGTGGCGTCAGTTGACGGTGTTGGAAGGCGAGGTCTTGGGATGGATGGGGGTTGGCTTGTGCCCGAAGTCATGCGTTTGCGGCATTGTTAGACCTCCGGATGTCCTGGTATTACATGTAGGGGAATGATTTGGGGTTAGTGACCTCTAGGTGAGTGATTGTAGTATCAAGGGGGGATTTTTTGCGTTTGTGGGCAGAATTTCCGGGAGTGGTTGTGGTATTGGTCGGGACATCGTTGTACCGACAACATGGAGGGGAGCTTGCTTGGTGGATAGTTTAATCGGGCGTGAGTAAAAGTGAACCGGGCGGTGGCGGTTTCGGGGCCTGGAATGGTGGTGTGTTTCATTGGAATATTGAGTTGGAGTTCGGGTGAGAGGAATTTGTGGAATCAGACGGGTGGTTACCTGACGGCAGGGGGCCTTGATTGTGGGCGTAGGTATAACAGGAAGGGCATTCGAGAGGGCAATGGGCTTGGTGGGGGCGCGGGGGGCCCGGGGCCTCGCATGCATGAGGTTTCATGGCGATGCTCGTGGTGGCGGCAGGAGTGCTTGGAGTTGGATGAGGAGTTTGGGTGATGGAGTCATTAGGTATATGACTTCCTCAGTTTTTGGTCTACGTTGAACCGGGCCTGGCGAAGGCAGGTGGGCTCTTTTCAGGGCTGGGTTATCCCTGAAGAGCGAATTGGTGTAAGCCAATCTAGTATGCTTTTGGGACCTCCGAGTCAGTGGAATGCGGCTGGAGGGTTGTAGGTATGCTTTGTCCCTTCGGGGATTTTTGGTCGACCAGGTGTTTTTTAGCTCCCAAGGACTCTGCCCCAGTGGGAATGGCACGTTGTTGCTGGTTACGTTGGGTTGTGTGTTTTTGGTTAATGTGTATGTATTTATTAGTGGTTATATATGTATATTATATATATGCAAATAAAGTTGTTATGTTGTTATTTATGTTAATAAACGGCTGTGTGGCCATTTCATTCCAATCGGTGGGTTCGGAGTATTTATTTCATGAAGGCTGGTCACGAAGCAGCGGGTAGAGGTGAAAGGGAGGGGGTTCTGGGGGGGTTTGTGGGGGATGGTTGGTTTTGGCGCTAGACAGAGCAAGCCTCAGAATGGTGGCTCAGGGTCAAGATAACGCGCCGACCGCCGCCCCCCCCCCCGGCCCCTTGGGTTGGCGCGGCATGACCCGGCGCTGGCGCATGCAAAAATGAGCTGGGCGGGGCTCGCGCGTGCGTTTTGTTGGAGGGCGGAGCCTAAGCGCGGAGGTCTGGGAGACCTCCTCTTCGCCCAGGGATTCAGTGGCATGGCTGGCCAAGCAGCGTCCCGCCTCCTCCCTTTTTGGGGTTATTTGTACGGGATTGGGTTTGCAGTTTAGGCATCATGGGTGGCCTTTGGCGGCAGGGCGTGCTTGGAGTTGGGATGGGGTTTGGGTGATGGAGTCAGTAGGTATATTGATCCTCAGTTTTGGTCTACGTTGACCCGGGCCTGGCGAAGGTGGGGCTCTTTCAGGCTTTGTATCCATGGCGAGCGAAGTGGGTGAGCCATCTAGTATGGGTTTTGGACCTCCGAGTCAGTGGAATGCGGCTGGGGGTAGGTTGCTTTGTCCCTTCGTGGGATTTTTAGGTCGCCAGGTCGTTTTTAGCTCCAAGGAATGGCTGCCCCAATGGGGAAGAATGGCACGTTGTTGCCTGGGTTACGTTGGGTTGATGAGTTGTGGTTAATGTGTATGTATTTATGTAGATGGTTATTTATGGATATATATTTATATGCAAATAAAGTGTGATGTTGTATTTTTTGTTTAATAAACGGCTGCTGTGGCCATTTCATCAATCGGTGGGGCGGATGAGTATTTATTTCATGGAAGGCTGGCACGGAGCAGCTGGGGTAGAGGTTGGGAAGGGAGGGGTTCTGGCTTGTTTTGGCGCAGAGCAAGCCTCAGTGGTGCTCAGGGTCATGCAGGGGGGGGGGGGGGGCCCCCCCCCCCCGGGGGGCGGGTAGCAAATGGACTGTTAGTAGTTGTTGGGGATTCTATAATCCAGGAAGACGGATGGATGAATAATTTGTCGCCAGGACAGGCCTAACCGATTGGGGTTTGCCTGTCTCTATGGGGCTGGGTTCGGCATGTGGTGGAACGGGTGCATAAATTACTGGGATGTGCTGGCGATAACCCAGCTGTTGTGGTCCATGTTGGAATCAATACATGGTAGGTGGAGGGTCCTAAAAAATAATTTTAGTGAACTAGGCTCCAGGCTGAAGGAAAGGACCTCCAAGGTTGTGTTCTCCGGAATACTGTCGGTGCCATGCACTACTCAGGAAAGACAGCGGGAGCTCAGGGAGGTAAATGCATGGCTGAAGTTTTGGTTTAGGATATAAGGGTTTGGGTTCTTAGATCACTGGGCTGATTTTTCATTGGGGTACAATATATAGAAGGGGGTCTGCTGTGCTGGGGGAGATAATTCTAGAAGGGGTGCAGGAGTATTTAAACAAGGGATGAGGAGGGAGGACAATCTAGAAAATGAAGGGGTAGATAGGTTAGAGAGTGGGCAGACTATATCGGCGGGTGGAGAAGTGGAGTGGGGGAGGTGGAGTAGACCAGTGGATAAGGAGATCCATGTGTTTCAAACCAGCATTTAAGATATAGGTGCCCACAATATCTCATATAATCTCATGCCATCTACTAACTGTGTAATAAATAATCATATGCTATCTACTGAATGTGTAATATATAATCCCATGCTGTCTACCAAAGGAGAGATGTATAATTCCATGTCGTCATCCAAAAGGTAATATTTAATTCCATGCTGTCTACTGAACGGGTAATGTATGATCCCCTGCTGTCTAATGAACGTGTTAGATATAATCCCGTATCATTAACTGAAAATGTAAAACTGAAGGGAATTTTAAATGTCTATTCAAAAATGCCAGAAGTCTAGCAAACAAAATGGGGAAACTTGAGGCACTAGTTCTAGAGGAGCAGATTGATGTGGTTGGTGTTGCTGAAACATGGCTGGACTCCTCGCATGATTGGGAGGTCAACCTTAAAGGTTTTAATCTATTTAGGAAAGACATAGTGAACAGGAGGGGAGGAGGAGTGTGTCTGTATGTAAGGAGTGATATGAAGGCAAATGTGAAAGAGGCAATAGAGGGTGAAGTTGGTGAAGATGTGGAAACATTGTTGGTGGAAATACCAACCAATGATGGAAATGGCGGGGTTAATGCAGAAAAAATAATTTTTGGCGTAATCTATAAACCCCCGAATATCACTGAGGAGATAGAAGAACAGGTGTATAAACAGCTGGAGCAGGCAGCACAGGCGCATACAGTGGTAAGAATGGGCGATATCAATTACCCAAATATTGACTGGAGTCACGGCTCTGAATCAACTGCAAAGGGAAGGAAGTTTTGTTGAGAATCCCATTAGAAGTGATGCTCTGTTGGATCTGGTAATTTCTAACAAAGCAGAACTTGTTGGAGCGGTCACTGTTTCTGAAAATGTAGGTAACAGCGACCACAATAGAATTCATTTGGAAAAAAGAAACACAGAGCGAGAGGGCAAAAATATTAAATTTTAAAAGGGCCAATACCCCCTTATTGAGGGATACAATACAGGACATAGACTGGGAGCAGCTGTTAGCAAATAGTAATGTAGAAGCCAATTGGGAGGGCTTTAAATATACTTTGGGGAAAGTTATAACAGAATGTATTCCTATGGGTAAAAAGTATAGGCGATTAAAACTAAATCCAACATGGCTTCTGCCTTCTGTTAAAAGGGCAATAAATAATATAAAAGAGCATTTAACAAATATGTCAGAGGAGTCAGCATTAGCCTGAAAATTACAAAGAGCTTGATAAAATCTGTCAAAAATTGATAAAAGCAGCTAAAATACAAAATGAGAGGCAGGTGGCCAAGGACAGCAAGACAAAGCCCTAAAAATTCTTTAAGCATATAAATGCCAAAAAGCCAAAGTCAAAGCATGAAGGATCCTTAAATACCAGTAATGGGGAGCTGGTGACTGAGTATCAGGAGAAGGCAGAGGTACTAAATAGGTTCTTCAGCTCAGTATATACAAACAAGGAGGAAGTAGCTGATGTGGGCAGGCTCAGTGCTAATAGGGGCGGGCTCTGTGTGAAGATAGGCGGTGCCAGTACTAATGGAGTGCAGTGCTAGAGCTGATGGGACGGGCCCTGTGTGGATGTAGGTGGTGTCAGTACTAATGGGGGCGGTGCTAGAGCTAATGGGGTGGGACCAGTGTGGATGGAGGAGGTGCTAAAGATGATGGGGCGGGCTCAGTGCCGATGAAGGTGGTGTCAGAACTAATGGGTACAGTGCTAGAGCTGATGGGGGTGGGCCCAGTGCGGATGTAGGTGGTGCTAGTACTGTTAATACATAATCTGATATAATCAATTGGCTTCAGGCCCAGATGGCTTATACCCAAGAGTTCTTAAATAGCTCATCTCAGTTATCTCTGTGCACCTATACATGATTTTTAGAGATTCTCTGGTGACTGGTAAAGTACAATGTAGTTCCCATCTTCAAAGAAGGCTCCAAGTCTTTCCCAGGTAATTACAGACCAGTAAGTTTAACATCTAATGTGGGAAAACTGTTTGAGGGGCTCATAAGGGACTATATACAGGAGTATGTGGCTGAATACAATATTATAAGTGATCGTCAGCATGGATTTACTAAGGACAGAAGATGTCAGACCAATCTGATCTGTTTTTATGAAGAGGTGAGTAGAAGTCTGGACAGCGGGGCGGCTGTGGATTTTGTGTTTTTAGACTTTGCGAAGGCGTTTGACACTGTCCCTCATAAGCATTTATTGGGTAAATTAGAATCCATTGGGTTAGAGATAATTGGATTAAAAACTGGCTATCAGCTCCTACTCAGAGAGTGGTGGTAAATGACTCCTACTCTGAGAGGTCCCCGGTTGTGAGTGGTGGCCCCAGGGCTCAGTATTGGGTCCTCTTTTATTCAATATATTTATTAATGACATAGTGGAGATGATTAATATCACTGTTTCTTATTTTGCAGATGACACCAAGCTATGCAGGGTAGTGCAATCTATGGGAGATTCTCATAAATTGCAAGCAGACCTGGACACATTGAGTGTTTGGGCATCCACTTGGCAAATGGGTTAAAATGGGGATAAATGTAAGGTTCTGCATCTGGGTTAGAAATAATCTACAGCCATCAAAATGTCCTAGGGGGGAAAAACTTGGAAATCGCTTTTTGAGAAAGATCTGGGCGTTCCTGTAAATCATAGACTACAGAACAGCATGCAGTGTAAAATCAGTTGCCTCTAAGGCAAGTAAGATATTGTCGTGTATTAAAAGAGGCATGGACTCGTGGGTCAAGGATGTAATTCTACTGCTGTATAAAGCATTGGTGCGACCTCACAGAATATGCTGCTCAGTTCTGGGCCCCAGTTTATAGAAGAAATGTAATGGAGCTAGAGAGAGTTCAAAGACGAGCAACCAAACTTATAAGAGCATCTTAGTTATGAGGAGAGGTTAGAAGAATTGAACTTATTTAGTCTTGAGAAAAGACGACTCTGTGGAGATATGATTAATTTATATAAGTATATAAATGGTCCCTACAAAAGGTATAGGAAAAAGCTTTCATGTAAAGCCCCCTCAAAAGACAAGAGGACATTCCCTTTGGCTAGAGGAAAAAGGATTCAATCTCCGGATGAAAAAAGTGTTCTTCACTGTAAGAACTGAAAATCTGTGGAATAGCCTCCTGAGGAGCTGATCACAGCAGGAACAGTTGGGAGTTTTCAAAATGGCTTAGAAAAAACAAACCTGAAACAAAAGAATATTAACACATACATAGCCATGTAAAGTTCTTGCCTTATGGGTTTCAGAGTATTCATCAGTAGGGGAAACAATGTTTAAACTCTCTATCCCCTTCCCTTCACCCACATTTCCCCCACCCTTGGTTGAACTTGATGGACATGTGTCTTTTATCAACCTTACTATGTAACTTGGGAGCAGGATAATGACACTGACACTTGGGATCAGGATAATATCACTGACACTTGGGAGCAGGATAATGACACTGACACTTGGGGGGCAGAATAATGACGCTGACACTTGGGAACAGGATAATTACTCTGACACTTGGGGGCAGTATAATGACACGACACTTGGGGGCAGGATAATGACACTGACACTGGTGGCAGGATAATAAGACTGACATTTGGGGGCAGGATAATGACACTGACACTTGCTGGAGGATAATGACACTGACACTTTGGGAAAACAGGATAATGAAACTGACACTTGGGGTGCAGGATAATGACACTGACACTTGGGAACAGGATAATGACACTGACACTTGGGAGGCAGGATAATGACACTGACACTTGAGGACAGGATAATGACACTGACACTTGGGGGCAAGATAATGACACTGATACTTGGGGGCAGGATAATGACACTGACACTTGGAGGGCAGGATAATGACACTGACACTTGGGGGGCAGGATAATGACACTGATACTAAATTTAATTTGTAAAAATCTGAGATTGTGGACAAACCACATTATAAGAAGTTACTGTATTGCGCCACAGAAGCCCCTTTCCATTTGAAAGATTGCACTGGGAATCGCTGTTCACTTTGGCTCTGGCTCCTGACACCCCTGATTTTACCAGGAGGAGCGGCAGACATTGCCGCAGCCACAATGGAAATGTAATATATGATCCTAGAAATGGGTGTAACTATAGCCATAGGAGCCATAGTGGCTGACATGGGGCCCAGAGGTTGACGGGGACCTCACTCAGGAACATCGCTCCTTTCTTGTAGGGAACAAGCATTTGGTGGTTTTCTACTATCTAGTACTACTATGTGGGCTCCCTGGTATATGGCGGTAATATATCAATATATTTAGTTACTGCTACTTACGCTGCTTTTTGTAGCTTATTGTCATTAGTGGGGGAGACCCATCTCATTTGCTATGGGGTCCTAGGATTCTAGTCATACCCTTGCTCCTAGAATTTTCCCTATACACTATATTAGGTATATGAGAGTGCTGTCTGAGGGACGTGTCTCTTCTGGAATGTTATAGTCGCTATATGTTTCCTTGAAGACGTACATACCATAGGCCCAGGAGGAGCAGGAACGGGTTGCTGCAATCACCTGCAACACATGGCTGTATCCAGCAGCTCTAGAGACAGGTATAGTGAAAATCTGGGGTTTTGGTTCTGTAAAAATACGGAGAATATTAGGGTCAGGAGATCACAACTAGGATTCATTTTGACAATTTGACACTTGGGGCACAGAACAAAGACACTGACACCAAAAGTATAGGATAATGACGCTGACACTTGGGGGAGGATAAATACACAGAAAATTGGGGGGCAGGATAATGATGCTGAAACTTGGGGGGAAGGATAATGACGCTGACACTTGGGGGCAGGATAATGACGCTGACACTTGGGGGCCGAATAAGGACACTGACACTTTGGGGCAGGATAAGGACACTGACGCTTGTGGGACGGTTAGTGAAGGATAATGACACTGACACTTGGGGACAGGATAATGACACTGACACTTGTGGAAATGATAATGACACTGACACTTGGGGCAGGATAATGACACTGACACTTGGGGGAGAGGATAGTGACACTGACACTTGGGGGCAGGATAGTGACACTGACCCTTGGGGGCAGGACACTGCCCCCGCCACTTGGGGGAGGATAATGCCGCGGAAACTTGGGAGGCAGGATAATGACACTGACAATTGGGAGCAAGATAGTGCCATTAACAGCTCTGGGAAAGGTTAATGATGCTGACAGTTTACATAGCAGATAAGTCCACACTGACATTTGGAGTGCAGGACAGTTACACACTGAAACATGGGGTACAGGACAGTCACACACTGACAACTGGGGAACAGGACAGTCACACACTGACACATGGGTACAGGACAGTCACACACTGACATGTGGGATAGTGGAACAGCCTCACTGTTTTTAATCAGTAATGTGTGACTTATCATTGTACAGTATTCTGTTGCATTCTGCTGTTTGGCCACAAGATGCCACTGTTTCCGGTTTCTGGTGTATGCAAATGAAAGACTTGTGATAACTGACATGAGGCAGCAGCCTTTTTGAGCGTCAGCAGGAGAAGACACAAAGAGATCAAAAGAGGATAGACGCTGGAGGAAGATCGACTCAGCTTTCCGTGAATATGTTAGGCCCTGTACTGTGAGCTGCTTCAGAAAGAGAGAGGAGTTTGGGCTGTCAAAACTGTACTGTTGGCAAAGAAAGTTCTCGGATGGAAGGAACGCTCTACAGAGACTGAGAGGAGCGACTACATCAAGAATATCAGCTCCTGCAGAGGTGCTCTTCACCAAGCAGCAACTGTCGGCCACCGAAAGGTACACCCAGAACAAACACTTGCATGCCAATGAACCCAGGACTGTTTGGCAGGACTGTAGTTATCCTTGTTAGGGCAGGTTTGGTTTCAGGCAATAAATGAAAACCAAGTATGCCCCTGATTCAGGACTTTGTGGAGGGCTTGCTATAGCACTGCTATTTATGCGACCATTTTCTCTGTGAGACAATGTGTATTATATGTATATATCTGGGAAAAGCAGGTAGAGTTGGTTATGTTGTAAGATGCTGTGCTGCACCATGAGCGCGCATTTGAACGGCACCACACACAATTGTTCCTGTCTTTGTATGGTATTAAAAGGTAGGGATTGTTTTGCCTTTCCGAACCCCACTTGCAGGTAAACTTATCATGCATCCTGAAGATACACTCCCGGCAGCGTGCTGTGAAGCACAGGGGCCTCGGGCACTAGTTTGTAAACAAGTGTTTGGAGGATTTGTTCACCATACTTTCCTAAAAAGTTCAGTAAACCATATTGTTGTTGAACTGGTGTTGGAGTAATTTTCTTCATCCGTGACTTGTTATAGGACAGTCACAGACTGACATATGAGTACAGGACAGTCACACACTGACACATGGATACAGGACTTTCATACACTGACACATGGTGTACAGGACATTCATACAATAACACTTGGGCACAGGACAGTTACACAGTAACCCACAGGGTAGAAGTCAGTCACACACTGACATATGGGTAAAGGACATTCATACACTGACACATGGGGTGCACTACAGTAACACACTGGTATATGGGTACAGGATATTCATACACTGAAACGTGGTTACAGAACAGTCACACACTGACACTTGGGGTACAGGACAGTCACACACTGAAACTTGGGTATTGAACAGTCACACACTGACACATGGGTACAGGACTGTCACACAGTGACACATGGGCACATGACCCTGAGCAACACTGAGGCTTGCTCTGCGCCAAAACCAACCATCCCCCCCACCCCCCCAACCCCCCCCCCCCTCCACCGCTTACCCCCTGCTCGTGACCAGCCCTCATGAAATAAATACTCACACCACCGACTGAAATGAAATGGCCACAGCAGCCGTTTTATTAACAAAAATTCAACATAAAACTTTATTTGCATATAAATATATACATAATTAACCATCTAATAAATACATATACATTAACCAAAACTCAACCCATCGTAACCAGGCAACAACGTGCCATTCCCACTGGGGCAGAGGTGCATGGAGCTAAAAACGACCTGGCGACCAAAAATCCCCGAAGGGACAAAGCATCCTACCCCCAGCCGCATTCCACTGACTCGGAGGTCCAAAAGCCATACTAGATGGCTCACCCAATTCGCTCTCCAGGGATACCAGCCTGAAAGAGCCCCACCTTCGCCAGGCCGGGTCAACGTAGACCAAAAACTGAGGAAGTCATATACCTAATGACTCCATCACCCAAACTCCTCATCCAACTCCAAGAACCCCTGCCGCCACCACGAGCATGCCATGAAACCTCATGCATGCGAGGCCCCCACCAAGCCAACTGCCCTCTCGATGCCTTCCTGTATACCTAACGCCCACAAATCCAGGCCTACTGCCGTCAAATGAACCCCGTCTGATCTCCAGAAATTCCCCTCACCCGACTCCAGCTCAATATGCCGAATGAACACCCCCCCATTCCTGGCCACAAAACATGCCACCGCCTGGTTCAATTTCACTCTCGCACGATTTAAACTGTCCACAGAGCGAGCTCCCCTCCAGTGATGTCGATACACAATGTCCGACCATACCACAACTATCTCCGGAATCTCCGACCACAAACGCAACAGGTCACACTTGATACTCCGTATCAGCTCCCTAGAGGTCACTAAACCCAAATCATTCCCCCCTACATGTAATACCAGGACATCCGGAGGTCTAACCAATCCCGCAAAGCGCATGACTTCAGGCACAACCCCCCATCCACCGCAAACCTCGCCTCCCCAACCATAGCACTGACGCCACACTCCTCGGTATTCCCAACTGACGCCCAGTCGGCCGAAGCTCCGCCCGCTCCGCTCCCCAATAGACATACGAGTGACCCAGGATCCATACGAGGAGAGGGGAATGTTCTATAATAATAAAACAGAAAACCACAAACACATGAAAAAACAAACCCTCCGTCATGCATCCCTCCTTTACCCCCCAACTTTATGTAACCAAATGTGGGTGGACATAAAGTCTGTATCTATCAGACTCCCAGCACCCTATCCTGCGCACCACTTCAGGGCTCAAACCCCAACCCGCAGCCTCCGTGGCTGCCCCAATCCGAAACGAGTGCGGTGCGAAACCCTTTGGGTCTAACCCTAATGACTCCACGCATCTCCTGAAAACTGCCGTGAACTGAAATCGCGACACAAAAGACCCATCCTCATGAACAAGGAGCGGCCCACAAGAGACCCTCCACAAAGCCCGAAACGCCCGCACTCGCTCTACTAGGCATAATAAGGCCCCTGGAACCCGCCTCAAGACCACTTTTCTCCCCTTCCCAGCCTGGTCTGTTTTTGATCGCCGAATCAAAAAACTAACCTCATCCCCGCTAACCTCCACACCCTCAACCTGGACCCCACCCCCTTTGCACCGACTAGGGGACACCACTCCCCTATTCTCAGGGCCCCGAAAAAGGCCAAAGCAAAAACCAGGCGAAATAAAGTCCTTCATACCCAGACGAAGCAACTTCCCCCAACACCGCCCCAGCCGTTCCCGGAGCGCAAAGACCCGGCCCCCCTGGTATCTCTGCTGGTCCGCCCTCTCCTATACCCCCGCCAGGCTCGCGCCACGACAAAGTCCTTCGTCACGGCCCGTAACCTCCGCATCATGAACCCGACCGCCCCCCCTGCCACAAAACTGGACACCCTACACACTGACCACCCTGCCCTCGGGCATTTTGCTAGAAAACAAACAAGGGCCCCTATACGATCATCATCTGAAACACAACCCCCAAAAGCCCCGATCCAGTCGGCCCACTGCACCCACACTGCCTCGTAAAGCGGCCCAGGGCGCACCTGACAGCGAAGAACCGAATCAGGCGGCTGGGATCTCGAAGGCCACGCCCAAAGGTATTCGGGCACTCCTCCCCCACTCTGAAGCCGACGGCGCAAGAATTCCGGAACCGGTCCCCCACTGCAATCGAGAAGAGAGTCAGCCACCGAATTACTAACCCCCGGCACATGTTCCGCCCCCACCGAGGAATTTAACTCTAGGCAGCGCAGCACCCGCACCCGTAATAGGGCGCACCACCGGAGGAGACGACGCGTAAGACTAAATTTATGGCCTGAACCACACCGAGATTATCACAAAAGAAACGGACTTTCCGGTTACGGAACTGCTCCCCCCATAACTCCACTGCCACCCCGGCAGCCCGCCCCACTCCGCCGGCCATGAGGCCGCACACCACCTATCACCGCAAATCGCTCCAAAAACCCCGGTTTCTGGGCCCGCCGCATCGGTAAAAATCTCAATCTCCGGTTTGATAGTTGCTCCCCTAGGATAATGGACCTTTGGACC
>JAODAL010067075.1:0-17466 GCA_025379985.1 Phyllomedusa bahiana
CCCCCCCCCTTTTTGCCTCTCCCCTCTGCAACCCCTTCACTGGCTCCCCTTTGCCCACAAATTCATTTCAAGTTACAACCCTGACCTACAAGGGGCTCCCATAACTTCTCCCCATACACTTCCTAATCTCCAGATATCTCCGCCCTCACGGGACCTTCTCCTCTGCTCCCTCTCATCACTCCTCAAACAACCGTCTCCAGACTTCTCCCCTGCTTCGCCCATTCTCGGAACCCTTAACCCAAAACACAGACTCTCCCCAACTTTCACCAGTTTAAAAAAAGAACCAAAAACCCACTCTTTCAGGAAACCCTTTAAAACCTACACAAACCCCACCACCAGAAAACGGGGCCCACAAACATGTCCCCCCCCACACCTTTTTTCCCCTTTTCCCCCCCCCCTTCTAGTTTGTAACCCCAGGGGCGGGCCCTCTTTCCTCTCTGTACATTTTACTAGTCATTTTCCACCGTTGTATTTGTTAAAACCTTGTTATGTTGTAATTCCCCTTGAGTGTACAGCCCGGAATCAAGGGGCGCTCTAAAAAAAAATAAAAATAATAATAATAGAAAAAGGACTGGATTTTCCAGTATGAATTTTAACTCCCTTTTTAAAGGCTTTTCAAAGGTTTTTGTTATGAGAAAAAATCAAATAACACAAAAAACTGTGATATCACGTAAAGTTTAAATCTGCTACACCCAAAGCTCAAAACAACTTTGCAATAGGGGGTTTAAAAAAAAAAAAAATAAATAAGGTATCACAGCCTGGGGTCCTTAGACGGGCATCTTCCCTTTTATACTTTTAGAAAATTCTCTCTACATAATAATGTGTAGATAGGGGATCTTTTCTATAAAACTTTTTAAAAAATACACTATCTGTAAAAAGGGCCCCCAAATTTTCCTTTACCCCCCCCAAAGATTGTCCACGTTTTTGACATGTGCGGTGCAGGGCTTTTCGGCTCCCAACCCCACTGTGCTAAAACAGAGCTGTAGTTAAATCTCGGGGAAACACCATGAAGAGAGGAACCCCGATCCTGCGCAAAAATTTGATTGCCACATCTTGACCACGGGAAAAATCAAAGGGCATTCCCCGCTCATCAGGTCATTGGGACCTTGGGACCCATAAGCCCAGGAAAAGTCTTAAAAATCCCTCGTGGGACCTAGAGTAACCCCAGGGCTGTCTTATAGTGAGCCCCCATCCGGGGGACACGTGGCGCCCTGACTGCGTCCTTTGCATGCCGCACAGATAGAAACAACACATTTTTAAAAATGAAAGAAAACCCCAGTGTTTTTAAAAACTACCTTTAAGGATTAAAAAAAAATTTAAAAAGGAGAAAAAAAAAAAATAAAAAAAATAAATAATAAAATAATACAATTTAAATAAAAGTTATTGTCATACAAAAAAAAAAAACACATAAAGGGATACATGGCTAATAACCTGCAAAATTAACTAACTGGGGTTTTTAGTGTGAAATGTAATAGTGTAAAAAATTAAAAAAAAAAAATCTACAGAATTTATTTGTAAACTAAACATGCCCCCCAAAATTATAACTTTTCCCCATAAAATATTCTTCATACAACTCCTACTTAAAAGATAAGGTTACGACTTAAAAAAACCCAAAAAGCAAGAAAAAAAATTTTTTTAGCTGGTCATAAGGGTCTTTTCAGGTTTGGGCTTAAGGGGTTAAAGGGCAATGCATACCATGGGAATTCTGACCTCAATTAAGGGACCTGCCCACCCCAAAGTAAAACATTCGCCCTACATCCCCTCAAATTTAAGCTTTACATGACTGCAATCAGAAAGGATTTGTCGTAAAAAAAAATTTATTTTTAAAAAAGGGAATTAAATTTAAATTACCTTTCTTATGACACCAGGATGATGGGGATACAGCGAGCTTTGCTGTTTTTACTTCTCATAGAAAGCCAAGGCAATGAATTCATCCTTCCACAAACCAGGCCTTTTATAGAGTTATTTCCGCTTTCACTGTTTCTACAAAACCTTTCTCCCACATTTCATATAAGGGCTTATTGTTTTACTAAAGTTTTAAATGACCATTTTAAAAAAAAAATGGATTATTTAGCATGAAAGTAACTTTTTTGGGTAAACTTTTATATGTTGCACCAATGGAACCAGCAAAAAATAAAATTTGGGGATTTTTCATTCGGTTTTCCAAGGGGTACACTCCGATTTGGGCCCTTTACCGGCACTGACCAAATAGGTCGGAAATTTCAACCAGTTTTGGTTTGTTTTTGGCACGCAGAGAGGGACGCTTTTTGCTGGTTTTTTGGAAAAATCCCCCCCTTCGCACTGCCTGTTCATGTTTCCACCCGAAAACCGGGCCCCGGGAAAAAGAACATGTTCAATCTTTTTCGGAAAACCGCGGAAAATTTGGCATGGGGGGGGCTGCACGGGTTTTCATTAAGGTTCACACCGGTTTTCAGATGGCTTTCAAAAATGAAAAAACATCGTAAACCCGAAAACCTTTTTTGGGAGAAAATGCCCTTATTGTAAGAGAATATAATGGCTATAGTAAAACAAAAATACTATATAATTTTTTGAAAAGTTTCAGAAAGGGGGGCATCACCCAAAACCCCCCAGAGACCCTTTTGACCCATATCCCCATCCCCTTAAAAACCCCAAAATACTTTGGTAAAAGTAAATAAAAAGCATTGAATAACCAAAACCTTTCAAAAATGGACAATTAATTCCCTACTCCAAAGTGTCAGATGTTTAAAAGGGGAGCATTCTTTGTCATTTGCCTGTTTCAGTGCCTCACACCCCTCAGTTTCAGAAATTTTTAAAGGGGGATCCTCCCCCCCCACTGGGTGTTTCTTAAACAAGGGATGACTTATTCCCCCTTCACTTTCTGCTGAAACCCCTGTTTTTCCCCCCCCCCTCCCTTTAATGTTCCCTCCCCTGTTTATATACCCAGGCTTGCATTCATGTTACAATTTAATCCAATCTTGAAAAAAACTCCTCCCCAAAGCTGTGCAGAGAAAAAAGCCCGGGCCTCTAATGCTCCTTCTATGTTTAGCCAGTCGCACAGTTTTGCGTTTCTGATTATAGAAGCCCTGGTGTTTCGTTCTTCTGGGTGTGCAAGTGGAAGTCCGGGGCCCTTTCTTTGATAGAGGGAGGAATGCCCAAACTCTGTGAACGCCACCGGGGCTAACGAATTTAAATGACTCTCAGCTAGTGAAATGCAAGGAGAGGGAAACCCACCCAAAGGGAGATCATGTAAAAAAAAACCAAAAAGGAAACGTGATAACCAGACACTTTTGCTAATACATCCTTGCAAAATTGCTTGATTTACTGTCCCCTTATGAAACCTTTTCAATTTAAAAGATACAACCCCTTTAAACATCACAAAACCCCTTACACAACTGGGAAAAAGAAAAACGATGGGGCCTCCAGAGTAAAGGAGAAAACTTTTGGGGGTTTCCGGCCCTGGGCCCCAAATAAAAAGTCTATTTAATCTGACTTTTTGGGAAAAAATGGTGTTTAAAATGTAAATAAAAGAGAACATGCACAGGTTTTTGCATAGATGCCCCTATAAGTATACCATACAAGTATTATAAAAACAGAACGTTTTGAATGTTCATAAACTAAAAGAGGTTTCCTCACGCACGGGTGAAGGCCTTTTAAAAGGCTAAACCACTTTCTTAAAACATTTCTGCTGAAATTTTTCTACATACTTATAAACTGTGACATTCTAAAAAAGGGAATCCAAGCAATACAAAATTGGTCCCGGCCCCCTCACAACAAAGCGGGTTTTTTTTGATTTCCTGCACCCTTTCCCTTTTAATTTTCCCCCCTTTTTGCTAACAAGCTTTCAAAAGGAGAGGAAAGCCCTCACAGTTTTTTATCGCCTAATAGAAATAGGATGGGACCAACCCGGGATATAGCCCATTTGCCTCTAGGTATACCCTAATTAGGGTTAAAACATTTTCTTTTTAATAATTTAAAATTTTCATTTGGCCTGCCACAAGCCTATCCAAACTTTGATACATTTTTTCCTTTGGGGGATCGCATATTGGGTCTGGTTCGCATTTAATTCATTTCTGTAAAATATCATTTCAATAAAAAACAGGGGTGCCGATCTGTTTCTCTGGATGTCAAGGTGCCTGACAGACCCCGTGAAAAGGGTTTTCCCATGGGATTCGTCATTTTGTCAATCACATTAAAAAAAATAGCAGTACCGCTGTGTTATTTTGTATGCCATTTTTTGACATAACTCCAAAAGAGTCTCCAAAAGGAACCTCCAATCAGATGGAACTGGGCCATAGGCAAGCACGCTGCCACTACACCCATTATGCATGGTCAACCCATGTATGAGATAGATGCTATTCATATACAAAAGGGTATTGATAAAAAATTTGGGCTTTGACATCATGCCCCCTCTTCTATACTCAAACAAACCTCAAAAAAAAACTGACCGCGTCATTTACCGCCTAGAAACCAACCCCCCCCTGCTATTTCGTTTGTTGTGGCACTACTATAACCCCTAGGCAGCAGCCCCTGCTTGGGTTATATTTAGTTTCTGACTGTCCTTCCCCCCCTATATTCAACCCCTTTTCCCCGCTCCTTCCCCCTGCACCTCAAGAACATCTCCAAATCCTCCTTTTCTTACTGGGAAACAACTCAAACTCTCAATGCCTTTTTATCAATTCATGCCTGTTGCTGCTGAGATTTTCGGGGACATTTCAAATACTATATTTTAGTGGTTTTGTTTAATCCCATATTTAAAATTAATGACCTGGACTTTTTTAAAAAAAAAAAAAAAAGTACTACTTCTAAAACATATAGGGGCACATTTTTTTAAGGCAATTTTGGCAAAAATAGGCATACATCTTTACACCACGTGTTATGTTTTTTAGACCATTTTTTCGACTTTCTGTGCATCGTTCAACAAAAGGTTAGTGGTTTTTTGTCACTGCGTGACCTACGATTTTTTCCATTAAAAGGCAAAAAATAACCAAAAGATGAAGGGATAAACCAAGCCTATCCAGGACGTAAGAGTAAATGGGAAAGGCACACCCCCAAAACACCGCCAAAATCTTTACTACTAAACAAAAAGGGCGAAAGCCGGGGGGATGACTGAAAAAGGGCGTCCGCTGTAGTTTTTCTCTGTTCTACCACCCCTGCTTTTTCGGACTTTTTTAAAGCAGTAAATGTGTCAAATTATTGGATGCCATAACTTTCATTTTCTTTTTAAAACCAGATGAACCAACCTATACAGTCGAACTTTTGCCCGATTTTTCAACGAAATATAAGGGTACGGAAATATTCAGACCCCCTTTACATTTTTCACCCCTTTTTTTTCATTGAGCCTTTTAGTAAGATCCAAAAATTCATTTTTTTTTCTCATTTAAATTACACTCTGCCCCCCCCCCCATCTTGAAAGAAAAAAGACAGAAAGTAGATATTTTTGCAAATTTTTTAAAACGGGAAAAAACGAAATATCACAGGGTCAAAGATTCAGACCCTTTTGCAGGGCCCCAAAAATTTTAACTTCGCATGTTTCCATTTTCCTTTCTGATCCTCAGGAGAGGGTTCTACCCCTCATTGAAACCAGCTGTTTTTATTAAAAACGATTAACTTGATTGGGAAAGGCACACTCCTGCATATAAGACCCACAGCTCACAGTGCAGTCAAGCACATAAGAACATGAGGTCTAAGGAAACGCCCAAAAACTCAGAGACAGAATTGTGGCAAGGCACAGAAAATGGTCAAAGGGTTACAAAAAAAAAAATTTCTGCAGCACTCAATGTTTCCCAAAGCACAGTGGCCTCCCAAAAACCTTTAAAAGGGGAAAAAGTTTGGGATGCCATAACTCTTCTTCGACCTGGCCTCCAGCCAAATTAAGCAATCAGGGAGAAGAGCCTTTGGGGAAGAGGTAAAGAAAACCCCCCAAAATCACTTGGGCTGAGCTCCAGAGATGCAGTAGGGAATGGCGAAAAATTCTACAAATCAACTATCACTGCGGCCTCCCCAGCGGGGCTTTAAGCAAAGTGTGCCAACGGAAACCTCCCTCAGTGCAAACAATGAAACCGCATACATTTTGCAAAAAACACATGAAGGATCAAGACATGAGAAATAAGTTTCCCCGGGGCGATGAGACAAAGATTGAACTTTTTTGGTTTTTAATTTCAAACATATGTGGGCAAAAAACCGGGCACTGCTCTCACCCCCCAATACAATCCCAACAGTGAAACGGGTGGTGGCAGCCATGCTACGGGGGTGTTTTCAGCTGCAGGCCCCCCTCCAAGAAAGCACATGGCAGGCCCATCGAAGTTTGCCAGTGAACACCTGGATGATTTGTGAGGATTGGTAAAGGGGGCTTGGTCAGATAGACAAAAAGAACCTTTTGGCATTAGCTCAACCCTGTTTTTTCTGTGGAAGAGAAATGCGCCTAGACCAAAAGAACACCATCCCCACTGTCAAGCAGGGGAGGTTTAAACATTAGTTTTGGGGGGTTCCGCTAAGGGACGGGACTACTTCACTGAATCAATGGGGAAGGGATGGAGCCATGTATTTAAAAAACCTGAGGCAACCTCCTTCCCCCCACCGGGACATAAAAAAGGGGTCGGGCTGGGTCTTCCAGCAAGACAATGACCCAAAACAACACCCAAGGCAACAAAGGAGTGGCCAAAAGAACACATTAAGGTCATGGAATGGCCTAGCCATCTCAACTAACCCAAGAAAACTTATGGGGGGAGTTGAAGTCCGATTGCCTCAAAACCCTTAAAGATTTAGAGATAATCAAAAAGGGGGGGACCAAAATTCCTCCCAAAAGTGCGCAAACCTTTTTAATCAACTACAAAAAAACTCTGACTGCTGTGCTTGCCACAAAGGGGGTTTTTCCCTCAAGTAAATTAAATCTTGTTTTTCCCGAATCAAAACTTATTTCTCACTGCAAAAGCAAAAACATGTATATAACTTATCAATGTGATTTCTGGATTTTTTTTTTGATTCTATCTCCAATTTAAAAAAACCAATTTAAAATTATAGACTGTTTATGCTTTTTAAGGGCAAAATTATACAATCACAAAGGATCAAATAATCATTTCCTTCATTGTTTCTATTAATTGGGCTGCAATACCCTTTCCACTAGCACCCTTTCATAACATGTGCTGTCCATTTATAAATATATTATAACTTGGAATACTTTAAGAATACTGGGCAATTTTTCAATAGTGTTCGATTTTTTAACCGTTTAAAGTTAGCCTAACAGTTTTAACAATGGCCAAAATTAAACATAGGTTGATAAATCTGGTGCGGGTTTAGAACTGTCTAGTCTAATTTTGTACCAAAATTTAATTTTTGGCATACTTTCATGCCAAAACTGCAAAAAAAACTTTCATTTTTTTTCGCATTTAGGGCCCCCCCCTTTTTCCACAAATCCAAAACCCCCTTTTATGGGGCCACCCCCCCTTTGGGGCGATGTCAAACGCTGAAACGTCTAAAACACACAGTAAATGTGGCGAAAAGCTTGTTTTTGGCACAATTTGAGCAACTGCCTTGATAAATCTGCCCCACTGTGTCTAATAGATGGTGCTGGGGAGTTCAGCTCTCTGTCCATAAGCCTTTTAGAATATTTAAATGTGGACTTTTGTAAGACTTTCTGTCTGTCAAGCATTAATAGGAAGGAAATCTCTCCTTGGGGAAGCCCCGAACGAACGGCTTGTTTTTTTGTTTTGCCTTTTTCGCCCTCTACTTTAGCATCTCAACACAAGGCATTAGGGAAAGGGCTGAGAACCCACAGCCCCTCTTTTGGTTGTAACAAATCCTAAATTTGATTTTGACCCCCCGAGTCTTGAGACAGCAAAAAGGATTTTTTAGCCAAGCCAGTATCTCATCATCTACAGACAACGCTGTTTCGGGATTTTTGTCCCTCTTCAGTGCAGAGTAGAGAAGATACTGGCTGGCTGTGTGGGAGGCATCGGGTAGCTCAGAAGGGAAGATCTCTCCTAAGGAGAGCACCGAACTGAACGGCTTTGTAGAGTTTTGTTTTGCCTTTTCGCCCTCTACTTAGCATCTGCATATCACAAGGCATTATGGGAAAGGGGCTGAGAAGCCCACAGCGCCCTCTGTTGGTTGTAACAAATCCTCAATTTGCATTAGATAGTATAAGCATTAGATAGTATTGATAAATCTGCCCCATAGTTTTTTTTCTAAGCTAGGCCATTTATACTGTATATCAATCCTCCCCCGTATCAGTGGTCACTGCAGGAAAGTTTAAATCATGCTGATCAATTCATTCTGACCCAACTTCAATAAAGATAGACATGTTCATATCGAGACAACCCCTTTAATGTACTGGAATTTGTGTATTGTTTTTGGATATTGTGGGTTACGAATGCTCTTTGCTTTTCAGTCTTGTCCACTGTTCCACTTAGAATTCTGATCTAATGTGGCCATTAATACACAGCACAAAGGCTATTAGAGGGACTGGCCATTTATTTTCTAATATATGAGCAATCTTCTCTTTTCCATTGAGCAGATAGTATTTCTGGAGCCTCAGTTCTACGTTATCTCTCATTATTACAGAACTTATTCTCTGACCTTGCTGATAAGAACATAGAGACTTATGTCTCTGCTGCCGAGAGCACAAGACCACACAACAAGTGCAATATGTGACTGTCTGCGTGAAGACACATGGGGAGCACTCGTATTCTGCCACGTGCTATTAATAGTGTGAACTCCATAAAATGGTCAAGATTTCTTCAGCCGGATGATGTCACCTCTACAAAGCACATTCCAGAACATTGTGGCGCTTTATTGCAGTCATTTGATATTCATTGGAGGAACTTTTCAATTACATGCACCTGCTGTGCCTCTAAATGTGTCCCGTTGTATTTGGATAAATATTATTGCTACATTTCATTTAAATTGTAATGTAAATTATACACACTTCAAGGGAAATGTGGAATATGGAAAAAAAATCTTGAGGGGAGCAATAAAACAAATGTAGTTGGAAGCCATAAATCCAGAAATTGCATTCAGCATGCGCAGCAAACCACAGCTTTATTTGGCATTAAAGCCACAGATCTATTACATGTAATTTAGGGAAATTTAGACTCAGTCGAAGTCTGCAAATTCAGATTGGATGGAACAGATTTTTTTTTTTTTTTAAAGTAGTTAATTCGGAACAGACTAGAGATGAATGTCAAATATTTAATTCTGATTTGTGGATTTATATCCCACTGGGAGCATATTCCTTGTGCCGCCTCAGATTGGAGTGAGCGCTCCCATGTAGAGGATTCATTCATATTTCACCTATAAGTGACACATAAAATGTGTGATATAAAAGGAGATATTAAGGTTTCAGCAAATACATTTTATTCACTCTATCATGAAAAGTTACAGTTTTCCAATATACTTTCTGTATCAATTTTTCACAGTTTTCTAGATCTCTTACTGTCATTCCACAGGACCCTTTATTGTTTAGAATACCTACAAATCTGTCCTAGTCAGGTGTTGGACACACTGGTGCACGGCTCATTACTGGGCAGCTATCAGACCTTATTGCAACAAGCCTCACACCTCTATGACCACCAATGACCAGAACAGATTTGTATCCACTCAAAGTAAGAAATGACTGTTTCTATTCAATGACTTCAGTGAACATTGTCAAGAATATTCTAATATACACTATCCATTTTATAAGGAATAATATTATGTACCCTACTAGGGAATTCTGAGTTATTAAAAGGGGGTCTCATGTCCAGAGAGGAGAGCAGATACAAAGAACATCACTTGCTCTGGAGGACCTGTGTGTCCTGCCTTACAAAGATAACCCATAGATTTGAAAGGGCAGCATGAAATGCTTCATTTCCCCTGTGAGGGGAGAGAGAGGGATTATTGGCACACACATCCTGGGGTAAACCTGAGCCTTAATGAGGGGAGGCCTTGAGTTTCTCCATAATAAGCTTGCCTTATTAAAGGTGTTCATTTTGGACAATTCCCATCAGTTAAAAGGGTCCATGGATAGTTGGCTTATTACAAAGTGTCCTACTGCTGGGATCCTTAACAAACGGCAGTAATCACTGGGAAAACCTCGTAGTAAGGCTATGTCTGCACAGCACAGGTTTTTGTTTCGGATTTTCGGAGGATTCAGTATTTTGAATCTGCCGAAAATCCGACTGAACCTGGTGCTGTGTAGATCTCAATACAAAATCTGTGCTATAGGCTACACTAAAAAACTCCTGTCGGATTTCTGTAACCCCAATGTACTGGGGATGCGAGAAATCCGAAAACCAATCGCAATTTATTGTGCAAAAACCGCACCCAAAAAAGGGCAGTGCGGTACAGCAATGTTAAAATGCCGTCAGATTTTGGACAGCATTTTAACATTGGTGTGTAGACATAGCCTAAGTGTTCAGTTTCTCTGTATTACTGCATTGACCCCTTCCTGTGGTATCCTAAATAATCATGTACATCGTGTAAGGGTGATTGTGATGTTGATGGAGCAAAGAGCAACATTATTGACTCCGGGCAAATTAGATTAGCATGGGGCACCTATACTCATGGGGGGTCTGGGCAACTGCCCATGTACAAAGACAGCACTGGGGACTGACCACTACTATAGACAACTGCCCTACAGCATTGATCAGGATTGGAGAATACTCCAATCACAACCACTTAACTCCTTAAGCACTGTGATCAAGGCCAACAACAATGCAAACGAAAGGAAAGGGGCTCCCTTTGTCCTGTCTCTATCAAACCGAGGGATCAATGGGGTTGATGGTAATTGATACTGCCCTGGGTCCTACAAGCCCCCCAGGGAAGTCTACTTAGGGTGTGTGTTATGAATATCGGATGCCTGTAAATTTACATGCAGAGGCCATAATCTAATGTAATATAGACCTATCACAGTACATTACAGACAAAGCAAAGGTTAACTTGACATTATCTCAACATTTTCAATGCTTGATTCTTAGACAAGATATCTCTCTTCATGAATTTATCGATGTCAAGTCATCTTCGCGTCTATGCCAGTAATTCTTTACTACTTCTGTATGTTTAATATGAAATAGTTAAGTCTTCTACAGCAATTAAAACAATAGTAAAACAATTTTGCATGAACTAATAGAAAACTTGATCTTTTTAAAATAAACACATTTTATTAATCACCAAAACATGTACATATAACTAATCCCGCACCCATCAACTCCGTAGAATAAAGTTCTGCTCTCTGTTAAAAATTCTTTGAAAATGGCACAATGCCTTTTTCTATATATACACATTCTCCTATACTACCACGTTTTATGTAATAATGATGCCAAAAAAGAATAACTGACAGAGGAGAAAAAAAAAAAAGTGTCCGAAATAGCTATGTAGCATTAAAAATCCATCAAATATTATAAATGGAAGAAAAATCTAAGTAAACTTCTCGTGAGAGGTTGAGAAGTTAGTATTGTTGTTATGATTTATTATGGATCAAGCAAATAACACTCAAAAGTCTTTTATGCACCTGCGCCAGACTCAGCAGTTTATGACTTAGGGAATGAAATTTCTGAATAAAAATGGTGGCATGTCTTGGTACATGCCTGGTTATAAAGTATAGAGCCTAAAAATTGTTGCTCAAATCTGTCGATGTTCAGTTTGACCAAACGTGTGAAAAAAATCACTCTGACTTTATCTCTTAACTTAGGCTTTGGCGTTCTTGACCGTTACCGACCGTTTGAACTTGTGTTTTCCCTCACGGTCCTGCACTTAGCAGCGTAGGGACTGTCGTCCAGTTGGGGTCTGCCATCTAGGGCAGCACGCCAAGTAGCCAGGGACAGTGGGCTGGGTGGCAGTCAGGGCCCACTGCACCTCCTCTGACGTGACACCTATGCTTAACCCCAATATAGGATTAGTGTGACCAGCATGGTAGATTTTTTTGGGCAAATATCACCAAAAATTGTTTTGGTGGACCCTAAATCACAGTGCTCAGATTTGGATTAAATTTGACTTTGACCCCAATCCAAAGTTCTAAGAGAGAACATATACTAGTAACACCTCTGTGTCTGTAATACAGACACACACTGACTGGATTTACTGCTCTACATAGTCTGTGCATGTAGCAAACACGTTTCCCAAAACTGCAAATATCAACCAATAGGGGTTGTGATCTGTATACAGCTTTTTACTGGTGCTTTAACAACATACCAATGTATATGGTGGATTGCGGCAAGTAATGATAACAGCAAGACTCGTAAGATTTTTTTTTTAGGTTTAATGTTAGAGAATTGAAGATCAGTGATATGTACTGAAAAACACTATAAACATACAGTATCTCACAAAAGTGACTCCACTCCTCAAATTTTTGTACATATTGTACTATATCTTTTAATGGGACAACACTGAAGATATGACACTTTGATACAATGTAAAGTAGTCAGTGTACAGCTTGTATAACAGTGTAAATTTGGTTGCCCTTAAAATAAGTCAACAAACAGCTATCAATGTCTAAACCGCTGGCAACAAAATTGAGTACACCCCTAAGTGAAAATGGACAAATTGTGCCTAAAGTGTCAATATTTTGTGTGTCCACCATTATTTTCCAGCACTGCCTTAACTCTCTTGGGCATGGAGGTCACTAGAGCTTCACAGGTTGCAGCCACTGGAATCCTCTTCCACTCCTCCATGACAATATCACGGAACTGGTGGATGTTGGAGACCTTGTGCTCCTCCACTTTCTGCTTAAGGATGCCCCACAGAAGCTCAATACAGTTTAGGTCTAGAGACATGCTTGACCAGTCCAGCACCCTTACCCTCATTTTCTTAAGCAATTCAGTGTCGTCTTGGAAATGTGTTTGGGGTTGTCATCATGTTGGAATACTGCCCTGCGGCCCAGTTTCTGATGGGAGGGGATCATGCTCTGCCTCAGTATGTCACAGTACATGTTGGCATTTATGGGTCCCTCAATGAACTGTAGCCCTCATAGCCGGCAGCACTCATGCAGCCCCAAACCATGACCACTATGCTTGTAGGCAGGGCACACTTGTCTTTGTATTCCTCACCAGGTTGCTGCCACACAGGCTTGACACCATCTGAACCGAAACCCAGACATGGTTCCAGTAATCTATGTCCTTAGTCTGTTTGTGCTGTATAGTCTTTGCCACCATGCTGAAGCTCAGTTTCAGGGAGATGGCAGTTTTCTTATAGCCTAGGCCATCTTTATTTAGAGCAGCAATTCTTTTTTTCAGAGTTCTTTGCCATATTGATTTTCCAGTGACCAGTATGAGAGAGTGTGAGAACGATAACACCAAATATAACACACCTGCTCCCCATTAATGCCTGAGACATTGATTCACTAATGAGTCACATGACACCATGGAGGAAAAATGGCGAATTGGGCACAATTTGTCGATTTTCAGTTAGAGGTGTACTCACTGTTGCTGTCAGTCATTAAGACATTGATGGCTGTGTTATTTTAAGGGCACACCAGATTTACACTGTTTTACAAGCTGTACACTGACTACTTTACATTGTATCAAAGTGTCATATCTTCAGTGTTGTCTCATGAAAAGATATAATACAATATTTACAAAAATGTGAGGGGTGTACTTACTTTTGTTAGATACTGTATATTGGGGGGAAAAAAACACTTTGGTTTCATATTTACTGTTGCTTTATCCAATAGAGAGGCTTTCCTGCTTTTTGCTGGCTCTGAAACGCCTACACCCATATGATCTAAGAGAATCCCTTTAAATAGATGGTAGAAGCAGTGTAAGGCCCAAAGCCTCAAATGACATTAGCTTAACTTCTTGATATTGGTAAGCAAGGCATATGAGGAAGATGCAAGGGAGCATGAATGCATTATCACACAGGTTGCATTGAATGCATTGTATCTGTAATCACTATATATATATATATATATATAATATATATATCCATGGCACTCATAGAGCGACGTTTCAGCTCCCTCCTGGAGCATTTGTCAAGCCAAAGCCCTTTGTCTAGGGCTTGACAAAGGCTCCAGGAGGGAGTTGAAACGTCGCTCTATGAGCATGGAGGAATAAACCTACCATTCTTTTGACTTCTGTTTGTAGTGCCGTGGATTTCTTTTTAATTTTTATATTTTTGGGTTCTATGTATCTAAGCTAACGCCGCTGGCACCCATTTTCTACTTTTTTCATTTTTTTGAGTGCTGCTATTTTCTGGTTTTATATATATATATATATATATATATGTATATGTATATGTCAACTCACTAGCTTGACGGATGCCCATAAAGCTGGGAGTCCAACCAGGATAAATATAGAAAATTTAGAGAGCAAATCCAACTTTCCATAATAAAAGAAATTCCAACGTCAAAACATCAGCTACAAACAAACCCATAGACTCTAACGCATTTCAGGCAACAGGTGCCCTTCATCATAGCACCTTTATTTTTTGACGTTGTAATAAATGTATATTTTTTTTTTTTTTTTTTTTATCAAGGATGCTGAATTTGCAAAAATTTTTTTCTATTTGAGATACACCTGAAATGGAGAACTTGGCTATATCACCACAAGCAATTACAGGAAGCCTGTCACTGTTGCCCATAGCAACCAATTAGATTTCAGCTTTCATGTCTTCTACTGCTGGCCTCTGGTTGCTTTGGGCAACAAACAGTCTTAATATTAGACCGTTTTGATAAATGAGGCCCAGTGTCCTTGAAATAAGCTCATAACACTTACTGGACACAGAAGAGCCCTTCATCATTTAGCAATTACCAGAGTAGATCCATTCCGGAAAAGTTAATCAGTAAAATTTTTATCCTCTTTAGCACATACGACACGTGTGGGGATTTTGGTAAATCCGAAAGGTAACCAGACAATTAGACATTCTGGACGAGCCGTGCCCGGACATTAAGCAGATGCTATAAATAAAATTGCCATTCAGCGCTCACTGTATAGGGCATATCATTCACTGGTGACAAATTCCTCAGCATTTGATCTTGGCATAGCTGTACAATGCCACGGTGCCCTGGCAACTGTTTGCTAAGCATTAAGATGTGCCCTGCCTCCATGAGGTCATGTTTGTATAGCAGGCTCGATATGTGTTAGTGGCTGCCAACTGTTAGCAGTACTTTCTAGTCTGAATAATAAGCACCACTTCTCCATCTGTGCCTCTTGGACATGGGCACAGACTCTAAATACTGACTGAGAACTGCTACTGACAAAAGGGAATAAGGAGAAAGCACAAAGGAAGCAAAACAAACAGGCTTTATACTGACGGCTCATGCATGGCAATTGCCGTAGATCCTGGATAAACCTGCTCCATCTACATGTAAGAAGGTGGCGGTACCATCAAACAATAGCCCAGAGAGGTCTTCACCAGGCTCGACTGATGGCGCAAACTCTGTTTTGCACCAGTGCAAAAGATGTAAAGCAACATAATCTATGTACAGGATATAGAAAAAGAAAGAATACACCAGACAACAAAAATATTAAATACAACAAATTTACTATGGGCTTTCCAGCACCATCTACATTCTTCTTTTGCGTTTCTAAATCAGTGGAAATTTGTATAAATCATTTTTGCTTTGTACTATTGACCATGTCAATGCCATCAAGGACTCCGCATAGAAGAAGAGAAAAATGCTCCATAGTTAATGCACCCCAGCGTAGCCTTTATGGAGAGTAACCGATGTGTGGGTTAAAGTGTAAAGATTTTTTAAAGATTAAAATGCTTGCCCCCCCTTTTTGATTAAATGGAGCACAAGCACCTAAAGTGTGTTTGGACAAGAACCCAGAAGTGCAGAGGAGCAGATCCCGGGGACCCTAAGGCCTCGTTCACACAACGAGTTTGGCCGCGGGTTCGGCTGCGGGCGAACCTCGTCCTAACCTCTCCGCAAACTCGCGTCTCGCGGTGCAAGTGGGCATGGTTTGAGGCGCGGCTTGCGAGGGACACCCGCGGCAACACCACGCGGCCGCTGCGTTGAGGACTCCCTGTTAAGACTTGACAGGAGAGTTCTCACACACGTGCGGCAAGACCCAAAGCCGCAGCCAAACCCGCGGCGTGTGAATATTAATGCGGTTTCCAATAGGAAACCATGTTAATAAACTAGGCGCGATTTGGACGCGGTTTTGGCTGTGGAAACTGTGTCGGAAACCCACGGCCATAACCGTGGCCAAATCCGTCGTGTGATCAGGGCCTAAGAGCAACAGTGCTGCCGGACAGGAAGGCAAGTAGGACTTTTTCTTTCTATTTCTCCATAGCCTGACTTAATAAAAGGAAATTTTACGAGACTGGACATCCCTTTAAAGGTAATTTCATGCCACATCTTTATGCCCATGTTGCTGCCACCACACCCCGATGCCCCTGGGGTTCTACTACACCTGTAGTGATCTCAGCTCTGGAAAACCACATTGTCTAGCAGATATGACTAAGATGCTGACCCAAATAATGTGTAAAACCTGGCCTCAGAATCAAAATATTGCTAACAGTGGTGAATCTAGAGTTCAAAGGGACCTGTAGCAGAATGACATGGGTCCCAGTATCTAATGACAGGAAACTGAAACCGCAGCATACGGCTTAATATAACACAAAACCATACCTCTCAACCGTCCGGATTTCGGCAGGACTTTCACAATTTTCAAACAATGGGAGATTTTCAAACTATTCAACATTGTTGCCATCGCCCCGCCTCAGTGTTCTGTGCACTGCCCTCTGCCCCTTTATCAAGGCGAACTACTGTGAGTCCATAGCTGCTGCACATACCCCTCACTTTGAGCATGGGAGCAGCAGTTTTAGTTACCTACTGCACAGTGCCACACACACAGCATTCCAGGCACAGTGTTGGTGCCCGGCTCCAGGGTTATCAAGGTGGGACTGAACCACCCTGTCCTGTGCCTGCAGACTGACCATCAGCTGTTTGCTGGCTTCCTGCGCCGTCCTGTGTCCCAGCACATGAACATTAAAGTATAGTAGCAGGGAAATGCCTGCTATTACACTTAGTATGCTCTGTGCTGCACTAAACCCCCCTCATCAGCAGCACAGCATATGAGTATGGCAGCAGGCAGATGATGAAGGGGATTTAGTGTAGCACAATATAATAAACTGTACTGCACTAAATCCCCCTCACCAGATATCTGCCAGCTGGTATAATGTATATACTCTGTGATGCACTAGTAAAGCACCCTCAGCAGCAGCATAGTATATTTCCTATAGTAGCCGACACATGTTGTGGGGGAATTTAGTGCAGCATTGTATAGTAGCAGGCAGATTTTTTCAGCAAATATGTGCCTGCTACGGTACAACGCTGCACTAAATCCCCAGATATGTCTGCTACTATACTTCATATACTATACTGCTGATACTACACCATATGTGCCATATGTGCTTGCAGATAAATATAGTGCTGCTCTATGTACTCCTCTCTTTTTTCCTGGTGATAACTACTGCGGGCACTAAACTCTCCTTTAGGCTATGTCTCTACAGCTCAGTTAAAATACCATCGGCAATCCGACAGTATTTTGACTTCACCGCACCACGGTT
>JAODAL010067076.1:0-17465 GCA_025379985.1 Phyllomedusa bahiana
ATTTCTAAAAAATTAAATTTTAGAGAAAAATTTTAAAGCTTTAAACTGTTTAAACCTGTGCACTTAAAAATTCATTCTAATATGAAATTCGCTGCATGTGTTTCTTAGGTTAAACATCCCCAGTAAAGAGACCGGGGGTTTTTCCATTTAGGGGGTTCTTATTTACAGGATTGCTTTTTTCCCATAAAAACAAAAGGATAAAAAAAGGGCTATTTTTCCAAATGTTTTAAAAAACCTTTTTTTATTTCAACCCTAACTTGCTTTTTAAAATTACTCCCATTATTTTTTTTTTTTTCCCTCTCTCCTTTTTTTTTTTCAAAAATTAAAACGTTCTTAATGCGTTTCCTAAAAAGCAATAAACAAACCCAACCCTCTTATGGAAATTGAATGTAGTAGCATCCCAAATTCCCTTTTTCCTTTAAAATTTCCCCCTTTTTGGAAAATTGCGAAACCAAAATCTTTTGAGTCAGCTTCTTTTACCATTTAACCCCTGATTAAATTCAATGAACAAAATTGCAGCCATTTTATTGGCCAAAACAAATAGGGAGCCTGCTCCCGGGGGCCCTGAAAATATCAACAGATACTTTTTACCCCCTCTTTCCCCTTGTTAGGGGAAAACATGTTTTAAACTTTTTTTCACACTTTAATTCCCGGGGATTATCGGATGGGGGTTTAAAAAAATTTCCAGGGACTATTGGAATTTTGCTAAAATTGTTTTTTAAAGGGGTGGGAAAGGTCGCTATCAACACTCCCTTAATCAAAAAAACCCTTTTTTTTCCATATTTTTTTTACCATATTCCGGATTACCGGAATTTTGCTAAAATCTGTTTTAAGGTTTATTTTCACAGGGCTTTTTGACCCGGGGATTTGCCGAGGATTGACGATCCGAAAATTTAAGGTGAAATCCGTCTAGGGGGTGTCCCAGGAAATCTGTCTTTGAAATTCGGGGAACTTTGGGACTTATTTTGGAAGGTATTTGCGGCGGTTTTAGGCCGGTTTTTCGCGCCGGATTTATTATAGATAGCCAATAAATCACTATTATTTTTTAAAGAAAAACCTTTTCGCACCCCTATTTTTCTTTGAAGGGATTTTTTTAAATTTTCAAATAAGCGATAAAAAAGTATAGGACCCCTGCCCCCCCCTAAAAAAAAATTAAACAAAAGGATAAAAATTTGGATAATGCTTTAAATAGTCCCACCCATGAATGATTTTCAAAGCCCACGGGTTGGCATTTTTCTGTGCCAGTTTGCCCCGGGAATTTTATTTTTGGGAATACAAGGATTGGATTACGGGGAAAATTATAGAATTTTTTGCTGAAAAAAAATTAGGGGAATTAGGGGAAAAAAATTTGAAAAGGACGAGTGCTTTCTTAGCAATGGGGAGTTGGGGCTTGGATTCGACTGTTTTCCCAAACGAACTGGGTCGGCGGGGAGAGGGGGTAAGTAAACCTTTTCTTTGTGGTGTGATTTTGATGTGAAAGTAAATGTTATGTTTTGCCCCATTTTAAGTATTTTAATGTCAGTATGTCCTATGGTATGTAGGGTTTTTTTCTTGTGAATTGGGCATTGTGGATGCCCCTGTTAGGTAAATTTGTTACCAAACGGGTATTTTAAATTTTGTAATGTTGGCCCTTGCATTTTTTTCGGGTTGGGGCAAAGGTGTTTTTGGAGCACTGTGGCTGTTAAAGGGGTTAGGTGTTGTGGATGTTTTGGGTTTGGTACTATGGAAGGGTTACTCTTTTTTGTAAATTTTTACCGGTATGGGGGTCTGGGGTTTGTAACTACTGGGGTTTTTTTAAAAATGTTTTGCTGAAAATGTGGTTATTGTTTTAATGTGGGCAATGGGGGAGGGTTTATGTTTTTTCTTACTGTTTTTGTTACTGTTTAAATTTTTACTTTTGCTGTCTACTGTTAGGGGAGGTACTGTAGGGGATACTTTTTTAAATGTGGTCAATGTAGATGTTACTTTTAAATGGGGGGTACTTTTGATTTTTACTGTTTTTTGGTGTACTGAAAGCTTTTAAACTTTTAGGGGGTTTTATTGTAGCTGATACTGTTTTAAGTGGGGGGCCCAATGGTAGATTTTAACTGTTAGGGAGGTATGTAGTGTGATGTTTTAAAAAATGAATGAATGAATGACTGGAAAATGAAGGGTCTGTAAAAGGGGAAATTTTTTAAAAAAATTTTTTTTTTTCCTTTTTTTTTTATTAAAAAACGAAGGGCAAGAGCCGGGAAGAAAATTTGGGTGCACCCTTTTAAATTAAAACTGCGTTTCGAACGGGGCCATATTTGGGAAAGCTTTTAGGGGAGAATTAAGGAGGTATGAAAATTTTTTCCCTTTTAAAAGGAAACATAATTTTTTGTAAAAAGAAAATTTTTTTTGGGGGGAATATCCGTTAACTCTAGATCGAAAAACTTTTAGATTTATTTTAGTTTTTTTGCAATTTGGGAAATGCTAAAAAATGTTGTTTTCCCCAACCCAGTTTTCCAGAAAAGTTCTACGACTTTGTCCGCATGCCCCGGGGGGGCCTTTTGCCCCGTTTGGTTAAAAATCTTTTGGAAACCTCCACCCAAAAAGGGGAGGCCCAACCAAACCCATGGGGAAAACATCCATCTCCCCAAATCGGAAGGGACTGTGATTAGTTGCGGTAAGTAAAAAAGTTTACAAATTTTTTTGGGAACTTAAATTCAGTTGAACTGCATGCGTTAAAAAAAAAATTTCAACTTTTCCCCCCCAAAACAAGCTGCTAGGGTTTCTTTGTGTTGGGAATTTCGCCCCAAACTGTTTTTAACCCACAAAAAAAAAAACTTTACTATTTTTTAAAAGGGTTAAATTAATTACCAAAAAAAAATTTTTTTTTTTCCAGTTTTTTGGAAAACAGGGGGAGTTATTGATCGCTGCACCCCCTTTTTCCCGGGGGTTTGGGGAAATCAACCTTTCCCCCGGGAAATTGTGAGGTGCACATGCATTGATTGGCAAACACTTGAAAGCCCCATCCCGTTGCCCCCCGCCCCCGGAGACTTGGGGGCCAGGTTCCAAAAGGGCCCCCTTTTTTTCCAATTTGGGGCCCAAAAAAATTCCCCCAATTTTCCCTAGGCCCCCCATCAAAGGGGAAGCCCCCAATAACGGGGCAGCACCCAAAACCGCGACAGGATACATGTCCCTTCAATTATAAAAAAGTCCTTTTCTGTGCTCCGGGAATGGCCCCCGGTTGGCTGAGGGCACACTGTAGGTTTGGGGTTGCGATCGTTTCCCGGCGGCCTATGGACAGTATGGGGACTCCCGGGCGGGTGAACTCGCAGTTTGGGAGGCAAGTGCTCCCAAAAGTCAAAGGCCCTCAAACCACCCACCAAAACCCTTTCTTCGGGTTCCCACCCCCAAAGGACAGTCCCCTTCGCCCTTTGGTAAGGGGGATGAACCCTTTCCCTTTTGATGTGAAACCCCTTGCTGGGGCCCTTTACCCCGAAGGGGAAAATTGGATGCCCGGGAAGAGAGTTTTTAAAAAGAGGTGGCGGGGGGCGCATGGTGGAGTGCGCCCTTCGGGATTAAATGGCTAGCAAGGTGGAGGGTTTTTCCCAACCCCCTGCAATTGGGCCCTAAAATTGAGCCCCACGGTGGAGGGGGAAAGTAAACCCAAAGCAGCCGGGTTGCCCCTTCCACAATATTTTTCGGGGCCCTTAATAAATGGCCCCCCGGACAGGGGAAAGTGGGGGACACAAGGCCCTGTTTTTTTTTGAAAAATCCCCCAATCCCCACCGGGGGCCCCCTTGGGCCCCCCCCAACCCCAGCCCGAGGTGAAGGGGGTGCGAAAAACCCTTTCCCGAAAAGTTTTTTTTTCCCCGAAGGAAAGGAGTCCATGGCCAATTTTGGGCCCGCCCCCTTGTCAGAAAATCCTTCCGGGGAAATGGATGGATCTCCCCCGGAAAAAGGGGCCTTCGGGGCAAGCTTGTGCAGACACCGACTCCTGCTTTGCTGCACGCCGATCCTGACATCCCCGGCTGTTGCGGCATTCTCCCAAGGGACTATGCTTTGTGCACGCCGATCCAGAAATGTTCTGTAATGCTTCAGGTTGTCCTTGGGGGACCCCTTTGTAGTTACCAATGCTTTTCAAAAAAATTTAATTTTTTTTTGGGGAAACACAAAAAAAAAATTTTTATTATGTTCCCAAATTGAAACATTCTTGTTTTTTTCTTTTTTTTAAATGTTATGAAATTTGAAATTTTGGGGTTTTTGAACTATTTTAGAACCCGGGGCATCTCGTTTAACTGTCTGCGGGGCCCTTTGGGAAACCCGAAATAAAAGCTTCCTTTGCCATTTCTGCAAGAGCAAAAATTTAGAAAAAGGAAGTTTTCTCCCTCGGTTCCCAAAGGGGGCAACCCAGGGGGGTTAAACTTGGGTTTTAGTTGTTTAAAAATTTTTAAATTTTTGGGGGATCATCAAAAACACATTACTTTATATGCTTTATTAAAAATGTCAAAGTATATTTGAAGGGACCCAAATTTAAAAGAAAAAAATTTTGTTTGTTTTTTTAATTTTCAACTTAAATGTGAAGCAAAGGGGTACTCTGGAAAAAACATATGACAATATTAAAGTTAAAAACCCAAGCCAATTTATTTTTAAAACTTTTTTTTTAAAACACTACCCCCCCCCCAAACCCCACCCACTCATTTAAAAAAAAACCCCCAGGATTAAAAAGTTTTTAAAAAAATATATAAAAAAAAAAGGGCCCCCCGTACCCCAAAAAAAAAAAATTAATTTTTTTGAAAAAAAAGGGGGAAAATTTAAGGGAAGGGTAAAGACAGCGGGGGGTTGGGGGAAGGGGGGTTTGCAATTCTGAAAGGGAAAACCCCCAAACTGTTTGGGTTTGCGACGATCTTAGGGCCCAAATTGGTTTTTGGAAAACCCCCCCAGAGGGGGAAAGGGGGCGAGGTTGGGTGGGGGGAAAATTAGGAAGGGGGGGGGGCTGTGGAAGGGGGACGGAAAAATAAGGCTCGGGGGCCCCGGAAAAAACGGGGGTTTCCCCGGGCGGGGGAAAATGTGGTGCCCAAAGGGAGGAGGGTGGCCCCCGGAGACCAAAATTTCCATTTGGCACGAGGGGGGCCGGGTTTCCCGGGCCATTTTGGCTTTGCGTTTGTCCGGCGGGAAAGCCCAAAAAAACCCAAGGGCCCGGGATCAATTTTCATTTTTTGGGTTCCTGGGGACGCTAAGGGCAAAAGGCGGAAAGGTTCTGCCATTCCCCAAAAAAAAATTTTTGTAAGGTTGATCCCGGTCATCAACCCCGTTGCAAAGGAAGCAAGCCCCTCCGCCGGGGGGGGAGGTTGTTTTCCCTGGGGCAGGTTCTACGCCACCGGACTGGGAACAGGACGTGGGAGTGGGATGTTTAGGGGTGCGGGCGGGGGGAAAGTGGAGGGACGCATGCGTTTGGGGTGGGCCCCGGGGGGGGGGAGCAGCCCCGTGCAGCTGCATTTTTTGGGGGGGCCCGCTGAAACTGAAGCTTTTGTTTAGGGGCCCCTTTCCCCCAAGGGGCACTTTGGGGGTCCTTTTTAGGGGGGCCCCACCCCCAGGGACCTGCCCCGGATGTTTCCCACCCCCGTCAACCGGGGCCCTGGACTCACTGGGGCGCCCGGGCCCTCTTCCCCAAAATTTTGGGGGTGTTCCCTAGGGCCGGGCTGGCCAGCCGACAGCTCGGAAGGACTAGGTTGCCCGAATTGGGTCTAAAAAAAAAAAGAAAAAAAAAATTAGTGTTTTGGGTTTTTTTAAATATAAGTCACAAAAACCACATAGCAAAAAATTTTCAGACTTTTATGAAAAAAAAAAAAAATTAAGTCCGGGGCTGTCGGGTTTAGGCCTGGGGGAAAAAATCAGCTCTTTGCCGGGGAAGGGGGGTGTTTTGCCTCCTTGGGGGGAGAGGAAACCGCTCGGCGCCTCCTTTCTCATCCAGCGGGACGTACGGTCCCCGCCCCCGTCTTTCCCATCTGTTTTCAAAAATCCCGTTCTGCCAAAAGAAATAAAATATGTTAAAAAATACGGAAAAATTTTGTTCTGTTTGGGGGTTTGTTCAAATGGCATGGGAATGTTCCCTTTGGGAACAACAAGGGTTTAAACAATGTGTGTCTAGATCAATAGAAAAAAAAATGTGACACGCCCTAGAAAAATTTTACAACGGTTCATTAAAACATGGGTTTCTATGTTTCACAGGGCAGAGCGGCGAAAAATTCCTTTTTTAGTGCCCGGGCCCAAAGCAACTTTTTTTTTTTGAAGGGAAGCTCAAAAGGGAAAGGGGTAGCAAAGCACGTAAAGGGGTACAGCTTTTGCCCCCACGTAGTAAATGTTCAAAGCAAGTCAGGCAGCGCGCCGGGGGCCCGGGGCCCCGCCCCCAAAGAGGGGAGGGCCGGGCAATTGGGCCGGCCACCTTTGGGGGGGGGCCCGGGGCGGGTCGCCCGGGGAACCCCCCGGCCGGAGGGGTCATGATGCGCGGGTGCCGGGGGGAGGAGTTCCCCCGGGGGCAGGGAGGGGCGGTATTTAAGGGGACTCTCCCGCCCCGGGGGAAAGCAGTCCGGCCAAAACACTGTGAGGCAGTGAGGAGGGCCCGTGTTTTCGCGCGGGGTTAACCCCCAGCGGAACGAAACGACAGGGGTAGACAAGAAGGGGACCCGGGGGCCCCCCCCAAAATTTGAGGGGCTGCGGCGGTAAACCGCATCCAGGGGGGGGGAAAGGGGGGGGGGGGATGCGGTGCCCGGGCGGGGGGGGTTTGCGGCACAAAGGGGGCCCCCAGCCCAAAGGATCCGCCGGCCCCCCCAGCAGGAGCGCCCCAGCGCAAAGGGGAGGCCTCCGCAGCGCCTGAGCCCCCATTTAAAACTCCGAGGGCCCCTCGTGCCGGGGGAGCCCCTTTCCCGGGACCCTCCCGGGGGCAAAGGGGGGCGCCCTGTGTCTTCGGGGCGGGGCTTTTGGGCCCCGGGGGGGCATCCGAGTGGGGCCCGGGGGGGTCTGTGGGGGCAGTGGGGGGGGTTCAAAGTTTCCGGGGCAGGTCCCGTGTCGCCCTTTTATGGGATCCCCGGGCCCCCCCAAAAGGTTTGCCCGGGGGCCCCCCTCGTGGGAAAAAGCCTCCGGTAAAGGGGGGGGTCACCCCCGGACGTGGAGGTGGGTCGGGAAAAAACCCCCCCGGGGAAAAAACCCCGGGGCCCGGGGGAGTTTGGTGGGGCCGGACAGGGCCCCCCGCGGGCGGGCAGGCTGCGGGCCCGAACCCCGGGGGTCGCCCAGGAGAATTCCAAAGGAAAAAAATCGGCGGAAAGGCCCTGGAGGCGGGCCTTTTTAAGGGCCCCCGGGCCCCGGGCAGGTCGGGCCTCCCCCTTTTTGGGGTTTGGGCGGCCCTTTTACCCCGGGCTGGGCCGGGGGCACCAGCTTGGATCCAAAAAATGGTAGGAGCGCGTTTTCTTGCGAACCCCCGGGGGAACGGATGGTGGGGCCACAAAACCCCACGCGCCGGGGAGTACATGTCTTTGTGTGTTGTTCCCCCCCGAATTGCAGTCCCAGGGGGGTAGTGTTGGGAGCGGGAGGGTTTAACCCAAAGGGTTTTGGATTGCCCTGCGAGGGGCGAGGCCCGCGGGGGAAACCCCCGGGGGGGCGGGGGTTTTGGCAGAAAGGGTCCCCGGGGGTTATTGGGGGGGGCTGGAAGTGGGGGGAAGGGGCGGTAAAAGGGATCCCGGCCCCGTTAATGCATGGGTTTCCCAAAAAATAAAATGGGAAGGGAGGTTTTGGTGGGAGTTCCCGGGAGTGGGTGCCGGAGCAGGGGGCGAGTAGGGCGGGGGGGCACGGGGTATGTGCAGACCGAGAAGGAGCAGCAGGAAACCGGGGGTTTAGATGACAAGGGAAAAGGGGGGGTCCCATGTCTGCTTTGAAGGGCCCCCCGGGGTCATTTGAAGCGGAGGTGCGGGGGGGGGAAAAATAAGGAAAAGATGGAAAACGTTGAAACTTTTCCCCTTTTGCCCCTGGAAAAAAATTTAATCTGGGCAAGGGGAGAGGGGGAGAGTAAGAAAGGGGAAGAGGGAAAAGCCGGGCGGTGGGGTCTGATCCCTTAGACGTTTATAATTGGTGCCAAAGGCCCCTTTTTCCATATTGGGCCAAGTGTGATTGGGGAGAAGGCCCCCGGGAAAAAATTTTTCGGCGCTGTTTTGTTAATGGATGGGGTTTGGGGAGGCGCATCCCGGGGTTATGGGGGGGGTTTGGGGTTTGGTTTCGCTATGATGAGCAGTTTGCCAAGTAAGGGGGTCCGCCGGCCATTCGGTGGGGAAACCCTTTAAAGGGGGAAAAAGGCCCTTTTGGGTTTAAAGTCATGGCAAGACTAAGTTCGGGTTTCCCCCCTTTCAGGGGGGGGACCCGGGCGGCCGGCCCAAAGGGGGTAAAATGGCGGGGGAGCAGGGGGAGTTTGGGCCCCAAATGGGTGGACAGAAAAGCTTGTGGCAGTTCAATTTGCGGCCAGTGTAAATATGGGGAAAGGTTGTTAAATTTTAAAAACTTTTGCTCGTTTTGTGGGGGCGACCTCGCACCCTGTTAACCCCTGTTTTAAGAAGGGACGGGGAGGGGCGGGGCCGGTTTGGGAGCCAAAAGGGGGCGACACCGGTGAAAACTCGGGGAGATTGGGGGCAGTTTTTTTGGCCCGGGGGGGGTTTTGTTTTAATGGGGACGGCCCCGGAAAAATTGGGTTTCGGGAGGGTTTTGCCCGGAAAAGGGTTTTTTGATTCCCCCCCCGGTGTTAGGTTCCCTTTTTCGGGTTTAAAAAAAATTACGGTCGGCGCATGAGCAAAACCCGGGCCTTTGTGACAGAGAAATTGGGGGGAAAAGGGTGGTACTGGGTTTGGGTGTCGGGTCCTTTTTCGGAAACACCTTTTCCGGATTTGGTGGTTTTACCCCTGGGGGTGGGTTCCCAAAAAAGGGGCCCAATTAAAAAATTCCGGCTCATCCACCACTTGTCTTTCCCCAAGGGAAGTCGGGCAAGAGGGATAGCACCGGAGTTTGTGTTTAAGTGGTGTTTACAAAATTTGACGAGGCGGTGGCTTGGGTTTCAAACGTTTTTTGGGGGGGGTTCTTTTGGCGAAAGGGGAAATCGAATGGCTTTCGGTTAATTTTCCGGGGCAAGCGGAAAAGCGTGGTTTGTTGGGGTGGTTTTTGGGGGGACAGTTTTCGTGGTTGGGGCCTCCCAATGGGTTGTTTTTTTTGTTTGGCCTATTTTGGGCGTTTAGTTCTTTTTTGGGGGTTTGGGGATTAGGGATGTTGGGGTTTGGGATCAATATTAAATTTTTTGGATGATTTTTTTTGTGTGTGGGGCCCCCGGGTTCCCCCCAAATTTTCGGGGTTTACTGCTACAGGGTTGTATTTGGTGGGGGAGAGCGGTTTGGGGTCCCCCTGGCGGGGAAAGGGGAAAACGGGAAAACCCAAATGTCTTGTTTTAGGTTTTTTGGGTTTTGTATTGATTCAAAGGGGTTTTGGAGTTTTTGGTTGCCGGGGGGATTTAAAATTGGGGGGGGTTAAAAAAGGAATTTAGGGGTGGGCGGGGGGTTTAAGAAAATACCGTTGCGGGAGTTTTCAGTTTCCCGCTTGGCAAATGAATTTTTCTTGCAGGATTTGCCCCTGGGAAGGGGGTTTTTTTTAGGGGTTGGGAGGGCTACGGCGGGGATTTAGAAGCCGCCCCACTTTTGCGGTTGAACCGGGGAAACAAAAGGGGGGACCTGGCAGTTTTGGGGGTCTTTTTTTGGGGGGAAAAGTTTTAAGGCAAAATCCCCTCAATGGGGAGGGAGGTCTTTTTCGGGAGGTGGACCCCTCTTTACCCGATGCGGCCGGCAGCAGGGGTTCGGGGCCAAATTTTCGGGGGGCCCGCTGGTGTGTGGCTCCGTTTGGGGTGCGGGGGGGGGTCGGACTTCCCTTTTGGGCGGGAATTTGGCGTTTTCCCCGAAATTTTCCCATAGTGGTGGCAGTTGAGTATGGGGGGACCCGGGGTTTGGGGATAAAAAGGTGGGTTCCAAATTTTGACAAATTGGGGGTAGTGGTGCAGGACCCTCAAAATTTGTCTGCATTTTTCGCCTCCGGGGGGTTCGGTTGTACGGTTTTTGGTTTTTCCCGGTGTTTTTTAATTTTAAAATTTGTGGTGGGTGGCGGAGCATGTTCCGGGGGTGCCCGAAATTTGGTGGCTGATTCTCTTTTTCGATTGCAGTTTGGGGGCGGTTCAGGAAGCTGGCGCCGTCGGGGGCGGAGGAGGGGGGGAAAAAGCCCCCCGTCACCTTTTTGGGGCGCCCGGGATCCGAGTGCAAAACCAAATTTTTATCCCGGGGTTCCCCCGTTTAGGTGGGACTGGTTGGCCTATGGTTGGGCCTGGGAGATGTGGTCGGAATGGGGTGGCCGGGGTTTTGGTCCCCGGGGGTCGGCGGAGGGGAAAATTGGGGGTAGGGGAACTGTTTTTGCCTGATGGTTCACTTGGAGGGGGGCATTTGGTGGTCCCGTGGCTAAGGTACGGGAGAGTTATGGGGGCTTAGCATTTGGTTTTTTAAATGGAGAAGGAGGGGGGGTTTTGACCCAAAAGGATTTTTTTATTTCTCGGGCCCTTTCGCCCGGTTTTTGGGCGTGGGAGGGGGGCCGGGGATTTGGTCGCACGGGGGGTGTTTTCTTGTTGGAACGTTTAAAGGGGGGGTGGTGCGTCAGTTGCGGGCCCCCGGGGTACGAGGTTTGGGTTTATTTCGCCTGGCCTTCTCGTTTTGAATTTTTTGGGGCCCTTTTAGATTTTGGGGGGGTTGGTTTCCCCGATTGGGGGAGAAAGGGGGGGGTGCAGGCCCCCGGACGTGTGGGGGGTTGAGGTTTCGGGGGGGGGTTTTGGAAACCAAGTTTAAAGGGGATCAGGGGGGGAAGGGGGGCCAAACCCGGTGCGGTTGGGGGGGATTCCGGGCTCTCTGTGCCCCCTTGGGTTTTTTTGAGGGCATTTTTGGGTTTTGTGCAGAGCGGTGCGTGGGCCCCATTGGTGCACCAAAGGGTGGTTCCTTTTGTCCCCCTATCAATTCGCGGCGGTGTTCAGGCGTGTTTGGGGGCATTTGGGTCTGGCCCCGGTGAGTTCCCCCCCGCCAAACCCTTTTTGGATAGGAGCAGAAACGGGAAACGGCGGGTTGGGGGCTTCGCCCTGAGTTGGTCCGGGGATCGGTCGATGGGGGTCGGGGCCGGTTCGGATATATGTGCGGCCCCCCCCCCCGGGGGTTTGGGTTTTTGGGGGAAGGTCATTGGGGGGCCCGGGGGTTTTTTGGGCCGGCTTGGGGCCCCGAGTTTTGGCCCTCACGGTCGTGTTTTGTTTCTTTTGTTGCCGGTTTGCCTTGCCTGGGTCTGGAAACCCGGGGCATTCCTATGTCCAAAGGGGGCGGAGAGACGGACGTCCGGGCCCGGGGGGCGGCGCTCGGCTTTTGCGCGATGTGGGGGTGATTCGGTGGATAGGGAAGGGGTGGTTTTGAGGGGGGGTGGGGGTGGGGGCGGAATTTTTGCGGTATGCGGCATTGGAAAAGACCCCGGATGTTCTGGTGTTGGCCCTTCCGGGGGGTTTTTTTTTTGGGGTCCCTTAAATTCTCGGGAAAACTGGTTAAGAAAATTAAAAATATGACCTGTTTTCGGGTTTTGGGGGCCCCCCCTTTCCCCGGGTGGGCATTGTTTTGGTGGAAATGGTGTTTTCCCGGGTCGTTGGGGGGGGCCAGGTCGGTTTGGAAAAGCCTGAACAAAAGGCCGGGGGTAAAGGCCCCAAAAGGTTTAGTGGGCCCGGGTTTTTTGGCAATAATTGGGGGGGGGTTTGTGCGCCCCCTCGAAAATTTGGGAAACGGGAGTGGGGAATTTTTGGGAAGCGCGGGGTTAAACTGGGCGGCGGGGGATTGGACTTTTGGGCCCTCGGTTTCCGGAGGGTATTGAGAGGGTCTCGGGGGTTTTTGGGGGGGGTCTCGGGCCTTGGGGGGGTCATGGGATGCTCGCCCGGGGGGGCGGGGCGAGGGGTTTTTGGGGGTGGTGGAGAAAATTGGTGAGGGAGGGCCTTCGGGGGGTTGGATTCCCTCCGAGTTTGGGTAATTGGACGGCCCGGGAAGGTGGGCTCTTTTGGGGTTTTTATCCTGGGGAGCAAAATAGAGGGAAAAACCCCCCGTTTATGGGTTTTGGGGCCCCCGGCCCGTGGGGGTACGGGCTGGGGGCAAAATGGTGGTTTTTTTTTTCCCCTTCGGGGATTTTGGTCGCGGGTCGGTTTTTTTGGGGGGGGTCCCAAGGACCTCGGTCCATGTTTGGTTTCTGTGGTTTTTAAAGTGTTATTCGGGTTATTTATGTGGGGGGTTTTATATAGATATATATATGTACATGGGGGAGGCAAGGGGAGAGGTGGGTTTTTTTTAACGTGGAGGTTTTTAAATTTTTTTACTTTTATATATTTATATACCGGGTTTACAAATTTTATGTTTTTTAAAAACTGGTTTGTGTTATATTTATGTGTATTTTGTTAATAAAACGGCTGCTGTGGCCCAAAATTTAAACCAAGCAGGGGGTAGTGTCATCACTGGGGGGGCTTTTAGCAGGGGGAGGTGGGGGGTCAAGGAAAAAAGGGGGAAGGGGAAAATTGGGAGGGAGGAAAGCGCAGGGCTCGTGTTGCCCTGGGGTATGATCTTTCAAGATGGATGGGAAGCACACATTGCTGAAATGTATGGTGCACTCCCCATAAAGGTAAACCCTGGGGAAACAACAATTTCCCAAAACCTTATGTATTAAAAGTGGGCATATTGTATGTGCCACAAAAAATACAGTGTGAGTTTTTGTGTGGGGGATGGAAGTTTATTTTATTACCCTTTCTGTTTTGGAAAGGTTTCCCGCTGGAAATGTTTCCCCTTTTTGGGAACAGACCCCGGCACACTTCAACCCACTGCTGGTCGCGGCGTGTCCGGTTGCTATAGCCAGTGGTCTTCTTGTCCCACAGAATGGGACGGTTCTGGACCTGAAAGATATAACGTGAAAGTTTCATGAGATTTTTACATCCCACACACAACATTCTGATACTGTATTAAAACATTTTGCAAAACATATTGCATTAACGGCAGCAAGTTGCAGATATATGAAAAGTTTTGTGCACGTTATGCAATGTGTTTTGCCGCTGTAGCTAAAAACTGGCAATCAATGTAATATTTTTCAATTTGTAATAAAAAATAAACCAAAAAAAAAATTTATACAAACATTATCTGCCATGTGCTTTTTGTTTTACTAAAATTTTTTTCATTAAAACAACAGGCACATGACAGCATAAAAACATTTCAGAAAAAAATATCTGATACCAATACAAAAGTGTCATAAGTGTCAGTAACCAAAAATCAAAATCATGAGTTTCATATACTACAAAGACAGATTATCCCCCTGCATATACAATACGATCTATTGTACACCCAGGGGGAGATTTTTGGTGACACTTTTTGGCAGCATTGAACACGTTACACAACAATGCATACAAAGTAGGCATGCAGCCTGCTACCCACCACTCTCTCCCCTCCTTTAGAAATATTCTCAGAATATTAAAACAGAGCAAACACATGGCATATTGCAGTGCATAGTGAAAGCATAACAATATCCCATGCAAACATTTTATTAACATGTTATTTCTTCATGGCGCTTCAGTGCCATGAAGAATGCATGTCAATTGGTGCAGCAGGCTGCTGCCTCCTCCCCCCCCCCCTTCAAGTTCCCATACACACAGCGTAATTGCAGGAGCACTTAATGCCCCACAATTATGCTGTGTGAACATACCCAAATTTAAAGGACTTACCTCCGATATCAGGGCCCCTACGTCCAACCTCATGCGGCAGTATGTTGTGGGTCTCCGGGACATGTTTCTGTGGAAATCTCTGGTCCTCCTCTCCTTTGGGCATGCAAGTGGCTTTGTGAGGAATATTAGCTGCAAAAATCATATTCTAGCTTTATTCCCTCCCCCCAAAAATTTTTAACAAAAAACCCGACATTTTTCAGGGCAAAAAGACTGACCTATTATTGAACCCAGAAAAGGTTTCCCGGGGTTTTTCCCCGGCAAATACGCGCCACCCCCCAAATTTGGCGCGTACCGGGACTGAATTTTCGACGGGGAATTTAAATGACAAGTTTCATTGTTTTTTTGGTACGATTGCCGCTGTCAATCCGCGGCCCGGGAATCCCCGGGACGGGAAAAAAAATTAAAAAAAAAAATTTTTTTTCCCTGTGAACAATGAGCCCCCAATTTCTTTGAAAAAATAGAAAAAGGGCTGTTTTTCTGATTTTTTTTACTGATTTCGAAAAGGATTTTTCGATCGTCAATCCGTCCGGGAAAACCGCGCAAAAAAAGGGCCCTGTGAACGAGGGGGCCCAAGGGGGGTTTAAAGGTTTGCCCATATTTTTTAAACAATTTTAAGGAAAAAGAGCCCCCCGCATAAATGATTTCTAAAGCCGCATTTACAGGGTCCCCGATTATAACCTTTTAAAAAAAAGGGTGTTCTTTTTTTATTCCACGACAAAAAATTGTTCTGTTTTACTCCCCAAATATAAATTGTTCAAAAATTTCCCCCTGACTAAAAATTTTTCGTATTTTTTCCACCGACTAAAAATGTTGGGGTATACCCCCCCCGACTATAAAAAATTTTTCTATATATTTCACTGACAAAAAATTTTTTCGAAAACTCCCCTGACAAAAATTGTTCTGTATTTCCCCCCGAATAAATTGTTCGTATACTCCCCCGACAAAAAAATTGTTCTTTTATAAATTCCACTGACTACAAAGTGGGTTTTGTAAATTTTTTACTGACTATAAATTTTCTGTTTTAAAATCCCCCCGACTATAAATTTTTCTTTTATAAATTTCCCCTGACTATAAAATTTTCTCGTAAAACCCACTGACAAAAAATTGTTTGTATATTCCACTGACTATACAATGTTCTGTAAAAATTTCCCCTGACAACAAATTGTTCTGTATATTCCACTTTTACTAAAAAAAAGTTCTGTATATTCCACTGACTATAAATTGTTTCCCGTTTATTCCACTGACTATAATGTTCGTACACTCCACGAAAAATAAATTTTTTCGTATATTTCCCCGACAAAAAAATTTTTCTGTAAACTCCACTGCCCATAAAAAAGTTTCCCTTTTTAAAATTTCCAAATACTATAAAATTTTTCTGTTAAACCACCGACTATAAATTGTTCTGTATACCCCCACGACCCATAAAATTTTTTCTTAAATTTCCAAACCCACTATAAATTGTTCTGTATAACCACAAAAAAATTGTTCGTATATTCCACTGAAATAAAAATTTTTCTGTACACTCCACGACTTAAAATTGGGTTCGTAAATTCCCACTGACTATAAAATTTTTTTTGTATACTCCACTACTAAAATTTTTTCTGTAAAAACTCCCCCTTTTTTAAAAAATTGTTCTGGTATTCCACTTACTATAAATTGTTCTTAAAATTTCCCCCGACTAAAATTGTTTTGTATACTCCACTGACTAATAAATTTTTCTGTTAAAAATTTCCCCTGAAATTTTAAAAAAAGTTTTTGTAAATTTTCCCCCGACTAAAAAAAAGTTTCTGTATACTCCACTACAAAAAATTGTTTCCCGTAAAAATTTCCCCCCACTATAAAGTTTTCAGTATAAAACCCCCTGACTATAAATTGTTTTTGTATATTTTCCACCGACAAAAAATTGTTCCGTATACTCCACTGACTGAAAAATTTTTTCTGTATATTCCCCCTGACTAAAAATTTTTTCTGTATGTTCCACGACTATAAATTGTTCTGTAAATTTTTTTCCCCTGACTAAAAAATTTTTTTCTGTAAAACTTTCCCCTGAAATTAAATTGGGTTTTTATAACCACTGACTATAAAAATTTTTTCTGATACTCCACTGCATAAATTTTTTCGTAAAACCCCACTTACTTAAATTGTTCTGTTTTATTCCCCCTGACTAAAAAAATTTTTCTGTATACTCCACTGACTATAAAAAATTTTTTTCTGTTTAAATCCACTGACTATAAAATTTTTCCCGTATATTCCACTTTACTATAAATTGGGTTTTGTATACTCCACTGACTATAAATTGTTTTTGTAACTCCACTGACTATAAATTGTTTTGTTTTATTTCCCCTTTACTTAAAAATTTTTCTGTATATTCCACTGACTATAAAAATTTTTTTCTGTATAACTTCCCCCTGACTAAAAATTTTTTTTTGTATTCCCCCGAAAAATAAAAATTTTTTCTGTATATTCCAAATTTACTATAAATTTTTTCTGTAAAATCCCCCTACAAAAAAATTTTTCCCCTGTATTCCAATGAATAAAAAAATTTTTCCCGTAACCCACTGACTATAAATTTTTTCTGTTAAATCCCCGGGCCCATAAATTGGGGCTGTAACTCCACTGACTTTTAAAAATTTTTCTGTATACTCCACTGACTATTTAAAAAGGGTTTTGTATAATCCAAACCCACTAAAAATTGGTTTCCCCCGTATATTTTCCCCTGACTAAAAATTGGGTTTTGTATACCCACGACTAAAATTTTTCTTTGTACTCCACTGAAAATATTAATTGTTCGTATATTCCCCTGGCCCATAAATAGTTTCGTTAAACCCCCCTGGGCTATAATTGTTCTTTATACTCCCCCCGACCTAAAATTGTTCCCGTAATTCCACTGTCTATAAATTGTTTCCCGTTAATTTCCACTGACTTAAATTGTTTTTGTATACCCACTGACTATAAATTGTGGTTTAAATTTCCCCCCCGACTTAAATTCTTCTGTATACCCACGGGCAAAAATTGTTCTGTAAAAAAATTTCCCCTGTCTAAAAAAATTTTTTCTGTAATTTTTCCACTGACTATAAAAAGTTTCCCGTATACTCCCCCTTACTATAAAAATTTTTTTATACTCCCCTGACTATAAATTTTTTCTGTATAAACCGCTGACCATAAATTGTTCTTATACCCCACTACCCATAAAAATTTTTCTGTATACTCCCCCCCCTTTTACTAAAAATTTTTCGTAAAATTTCCCCTGTTAAAAAATTGTTCTGTATATTCCACTTTACTATAAATTGGGTTTTGTATACTCCAACCCGACTATAAATTGTTCTGTATTTCCCCCTGACAAAAAATTGTTTGTATACTCCACTGACTAAAAATTTTTTCTGTATATTCCCCTGTCAAAAAATTGTTTCTTTTATTTTTCCACGACTAAAAATTTTTTTTTGTATCCCCCCACTGACTAAAAAATTTTCTGTTTTATTTTTCCCCTGTCTATAAAATTTTTCTGTATATTTCCCCTGCTATAAAATTGTTTTTGTATATTCCACTGTCTAAAATTGTTTCCCGGTATAAATTTCCCCCGAAATATAAATTGTTCCTGTGTATTCCACTGACTTAAAAAAATTTTTCTGTATATTTTCCCCCGACATAAATTGTTCTG
>JAODAL010067077.1:0-17465 GCA_025379985.1 Phyllomedusa bahiana
AATATTCTCATTACGCGGTTTGGCCGCGGCTACGGGGGCCGCGGGGCAAACCTGCGCGTGTGAAGAAACTATCTGTCTTTTTAATGGGTGTCGCCGAGGGGGGTACGCGGTGCACCGCGTTAATAATTACACTCGCGGGTTGGCTGCGGCTCGGTGCCGCGGGCAAATCGCGCGTGTGAAGAACTATCTGTCAACCCGGGTGTCGGCGGCGGGTGAGTGCGCGGCCGGGTCGCGGCTCGGCGACCGTGGTTTGCCCCCTGTATATTATTTGCCAACTATGGGGGGGCATACCATCGACGAAAACCTGCCCATAACTCGCCCTCTCACGCGTGACCACGCCACGCCCGCGCAGCAAACACGCGAGTTTGCGGTGCGGTCCACGTGGTTTTGGCGCGGCGGAAACACGCGGCCAAAACAGTCGTGTGACGGAGGCTTAGAGGCGTTTATCGGTTGAGTTTTGGAGTGGTTTCTTCCCAACTCTAATTGATTGCAAGGACAAAAACCAGCTCAACGCGCTTCTTCAGAAGAGGTTTTAGAGGCGTTTGTCGGCGAGGTTTTGGATGAGGTTTTCACCCATACAAATTATTAGCCAGGAAAAAAAACGCGCCAAAAGCAGGCTTCAAGAATTGACATAACACTATTTTTCTGCGGCTTCAAGAAACAGTGTAAAAACCTCTGGCGTGTGTGTTTTGAACTACATCAAGGTTTTACTAAGGAAAGCAATTAAATGAAATGGGGGATTTGGACGAGGTTTTTGGATTGAAGCCTCCGTAAACCTGTCAAATCCACGTCAAAAATATAGCCGTGTGTAAATACCCTAGACATAAGGACCACAATGCGAATACACGGAGTTTCATAACAAGGTTTACACTTGTTTTCAGGTGCATGAATAAAACAGCACTACAGAAATATCACTTCCAGAGAGAACAGGACGGTCAGATCTGCTGGACCGGGATTTATTGAGTTTGATGTTCCAAACCGTCATTCCATGTTTAATACATATTCCACCACCTTAAAGGGGTTTTGCCACGATGTATTGTTGATGTGGGGTTCCCTCCAAAATGGGTATTTAATCCACTTTTCTAAATATATGTGATTTAAAAAGTGATGCTGTGAGAGTACAATTTGCTCAGTCCACCTTAGTTTCTGAAAGTTTGACTTTAGACACTGACAAGGACCTCTGATAGCAGCTGATCTGGCAGGCCTGCGTGTTTGCACTTCTTATCTGATGACAGGGAACATGAAGGAGCTTGCAAGGGGTTGGGAGAAAGTGCTGTGTATGAGGCCTTTCTGATGTAATGTTATTATTGAGTAAACTTTTGAGACGCTCCCTGCTGTTTATTTTTTTTTTTTTGATTGTTTTTTTTTTTTTTATTTTTTTTTTTCTTGCGACTTTTTTTTGCCCTCTTTTTATTGTTTTTCTCTGCTCTATGCTACACCCACCTAACTATCACCCCTGCAGCCGTTCATGACTCAGCATGCTTTGTTTATATTCTCCCCTGAGTTGATAAGAGGTAAGGAACTCACTTTGTGGCAAAACCCCTCTAAGGCTGACTGGATGGCCGTCTTGTCATTTTTCGGCCTTACAAACTATGTAACTATATTAATATACTACAAATCTCAGACTTACATCTGTCTCCTAGTTACAAACAGAGACCTATGGGGCATGGCTGGGCCTGCTGACATCACGCCCAATAATGTTGGCACATCACAAGCCTTCCTCTGCCCACTACGTCTTCCGACCAGCACAGCAGCTATTTATAACCTCCCTAGCGACCATGCATACTTGCATCTGGGAGCTCGCCTTCTGGGCCGGCCACTTCAGCTCTCCCTTACACCGCTCTGGTCTTGCAGTGTCAGGTCTGTTCTTACTGCTCCTGTTTCCCCCTCTCCATCCCTCCAATGTAAAATACAGTACTGTACAGCATCCATGCAATTAGAACGTGTGTGGAATGACACCATTTGAAGCTGGGGAACTACAAGTGCCTGCATTACAACATATAGAAAGACATAGTGCTGCACCCCAAACTCGAATTCATGGGGCAATACGTAGATCCAAAAATAGAAAAAGAAGCGGCATCCAAAAAAGGGAAGGTATCTTTTTTTTGGGATGCTGCTTCTTTTTCTATTTTTGGATACCAGTGCCAGCACGTCATACCTTATATGTATGAGTTGTATAATTAGTACATGTGTGTAACATGTGCTGTCATGGCATGCTGGCACTTGTAGTTTCATGTTTCACAGCAGTTAGTAGCTATGGATCTATAAGTGGCAGCATGCCACAAGACACGTACTAATTTTATGGGTGCCTATTAGTTTGTGTTTATCATGTGCTGTCGTGGCATGCTGTAACTTGTAGTTCCATGTTCCACAGCAGATAGTAGCTGTGGATCTACAAGTGACAGCTTGCAAATGTACTTATTTTATGGGTTCTTATTTAGTTTGTTTTTTTTAATCTGGCTGTCGGGCCTTGCTGGAAACGTTGTAGTATCCATGTTCCACAGCAGTGAGTAGCTGTGGATCTATAAGTGCCAGCATGCCACAAGACACATGTACTAATTTTATGGGTGCTTATTAGTTTGTGTTTCCCATGTGTTACTGTGGCATGCTAGCACTTGAAGTTCCATGTTCCACAGCAGGTAGTAGCTGTGGATCTACAAGTACAAGCATGCCACAAGACACATGTACTAATTTTATGGGTGCTTATTAATTTGTGTTTACTGTGTGTTGCTGTGGCATGCTAGCACTTGTAGTTCAATGTTCCACAGCAGCGAGTAGCTGTGGATCTACAAGTGCTAGCATGACACAAGACACGTACAAATTTTATGGGTGCTTATTAGTTTGTGTTTATTATGTGCTGTCGTGGCATCCTGGCACTTGGAGTTCCATGTTCCACAGCAGTGAGTAGCTGTGGATCTGTAAGTGCCAGCATGCCACAAGACACATGTACTAATTTTTTGGGGGGTGTTATTAGTAAATTTGGTGTTTTTTTGTGCTGTCGTGGCATCCTGGCACTTGGAGTTCCATGTTCCACAGCAGTGAGTAGCTGGGGATCTGTAAGTGCCAGCATGCCACAAGACACATGTACTAATTTTATGGGTGCTTATTAGCTTGTATTTACCATGTGTTTCTGTGGCATGCTGGCACTTGAAGTTCCATTTTCCACAGTAGCTAGTAGCTGTGGATCTACAAGTGCCAGCATGCCACAAGACACGTACTAATTTTATGGGTGCTTATTAGTTTGTGTTTACCATCTAGTGCTATTTTTGAATACCAGTGCTAGCATGTCAAACCTCATATGTATTAGTTGTATAATTAGTACATATGTTTAACATGTGCTGTCATGGTATGCTGGCACTTGTAGTTTCATCATACATGCCAACTCTCCCGTTTTTGGCGGGGGGGGGTCCCGCTATTTGGGGTTTCCTCCGCCCTCCGGGGGAGTTGGCATTCCTCCCGCAGCCTGCAGGAGGCGGGGTCCTTTAAATTTCCGCGGAGATAGAGTAGGCTGGTGCGGCTACTTTTGCGCCGCGGGGACCGCTCCTACAGGCGGGTGCAGCGGCCGCAGCGGCCGCTCACCGCCACGCGGTCTCACTGTGCGGGGAGGAGGCAGGAGGGATCGCTCCCTCTCCCGCCTCCCCCTGTAAGTACGGCGCCCGGTGTGGTGCGCAGTTAATACTGTTCAGCGGCGCAGGGGGTAGTGACGCGCGGCTGAAGGGGAGTGACGCAGGCGGCTGCTATCACTTCCCCCTTGCGCCGTGGGAGATCGGGCAGAGCTGGCCGCGCTGCCAGGAGCTGGTGAGTGAGTGGATTTTATGATTTTATTTTTATTAGCTTTAGGGGGCTCTTCCTGGGATAACAGAGAGGGCAAATACTGGAAAACAATGGGGGCATCACTGGCAACAATGGGGACACTACTGGCCAAAGGGGGCACTTCCTGGCTAACAGATGGGGGCACTCCTGGCTAAAAGAGGGGGCACTAACTGGCTAAAAGAGGGGGGCACTACCTGGCAAACAGTGGGGGCACTAAACTGGCACTAATGGGGGTGTGTATACTGGCAAACAATGGGGGCACTACCTGCGGCTAACACGAGGTGGCACTACTGATAACAGAGGGGGGCACTTCTTGGTAACAGAGGGCACTACCTGGCAACAATGGGGGGCACTTTCCTGGCAAAACAAAAAAAGGGGGGGGGGGGGGGCATACCTGGAAAAGGGGCACTACCTGGCTAAAGATGGGGGCACTACTGGCAACAGATGGGGGCAATACCTGGCAACAGGGGGCACTACCTGGCAACAATGGGGGGACTACCGGGCTCAAAAGGTTGGGGGCAACCTGGCTAACAGATGGGGGTCATACCTGGCAACAATGGGGGCACTACCTGGCTTAACAGATGGGGGCATACTGGCTAACAAGGGGGCACTACATTGGCTAACGATGGGGGCACTACTTGGCTAACAGATGGGGCACTTACCGGCTAACAGATGGGGCACTCCTGGCTAAGATGGGGGCACTTACCTGGCTAAATGTGGGGCACTACTGGCTAACAGATGGGGGAACTTAATGGCTAATAGATGGGGGCACTACCTGGCTTAAAAGATGGGGACTACTGGCAACCAATTGGGGGCATACTGGCAACAATGGGGGCATACCTGGCAAACCAATGGGGACTACCTGGCAAACCAATGGGGCACTACCTGGCAAACAATGGGGGCAACTACCTGGCTCAAAAGATGGGGCACTACCTGGCGAACAATGGGGGCACTACTTGGCTAACTATTGGGGCACCTTCCTGGCTAAACAAAGGGGGGCCATCCTACCTGGCTAACAAATGGGGGGCATTACCTGGCTACAAATTTGGCTCTAAATGCTTCAGTGGGGGATCTACTTGGCTGTTAAAAGGGGGCAATTACCAGCCTGTAAGGGGCACTAACCTGGTATGGGGGGTTCTACCTGGCTATAAGGGCATCTTAACTGGCTTTCTTCCAAAGCCGTTTTATGCAGTTAGGTGGAGTGGGTGTGGCTTTTTGAAGGGGCGTGGCATACGACAAGATGGGCGTGTCCAGTGCAAATTTTTTGCCGGGCGCGCTACGCGCGCAGCCCACTAGTGGTCTCCTGCTTTTTCTCTTTCAATAGAAAAAAAAATTGGCAACTATGAGTTTCATGTTCCACAGTAGCTAGTAGCTGTGGATCTACAAGTGCCAGCATGTCACAAGACACATGTACTAATTTTATGGGTGCTTATTAGTTTGTGTTTATAATGTGCTGTCGTGGCATGCTGGAACTTGTAGTTCCATGTTCCACAGCAGATAGTAGCTGTGGATCTACAAGTGACAGCATGCCACCAGGAACATGTACTAATTTTATGGGTGCTTATTAGTTTGTGTTTACCATGTGTTGCTGTGGCATGCTAGCACTTGAAGTTCTATGTTCCACAGCAGATAGTAGCTCTGGATCTACAAGTGCCAGCATGTCACAAGACACATGTACTAATTTTATGGGTGCTTATTAGTTTGTGTTTATAATTGTGCTGTCGTGGCATGCTGGAACTTGTAGTTCCATGTTCCACAGCAGATAGTAGCTGTGGATCTACAAGCGCCAGCATGCCACAGCAGCACTTGAGAGACAGAAAGTGAGGTGAAATCTAAACAGAGGCACAGACCGCAAAACACAAGTAAAAGAGGTGTTAACCCTTCCCTTCACTAGCCAAAAGTATAAAAAAAAAAATTTCTTTCTCACCTCTAATGAGATTAGGGAAGTCATGAAGCCTTTTGTTTTACCCTCTGGTATTTTACTTCCCGTCTAGCGGTTCAACTGGGTCATTGGAAGTTGTTTATCACCCACTTGATCATCTTCATCTTCCCGGCTGTGAGAAACTGCACTCTCCTACGAACGCGATTCCCACCTATGGTTCCCACCCGTCCTTCAGCAAGGACTGTGACCCTAAGTATTATCTATCATCCCTCAACTCTGATTCCAGAGCTGTCACTCCCTTATGTTTCACCCGTACCGGTTAAATCGTTTTTTTGTATTAATTTGACACAAGTGCCAGAGTTATAGTTATGGTTTATTTTGGTTTTGTGCTTTATTTTTTTTTTTTTTTTTTCGGGGGGGGGGGGGGGGGGGCTGGCGTTGAATTATTTCTGCCAGTGCATAGAGTCTCAGCTTTACCTATAATTGTGATTAACTCTATTGTCTATTATAAGTTTTTTGTTGCTTTTATCTGTGACTGTTACTTTTTTATTCCTATGTTGAAAGATATTATTTTGTATGTTTTGTATGTTGTAAGCTGACACTACCTGGTTTCTCTTGTGCCCAATTCTGTTTATTTGTTTAAAACTTTGAATAAAAATTGTTTAAAAAAAAATAAATTTTTTTTTGCTTGACTTTCATTTATTAAATGTATATGTTCTGACTTACATACAAATTCAACTTAAGAACAAACCTACAGCCCCTATCCTGTTCGTAACCCTGGGCACTGCCTGTATATCCGTAATAGATATGTTGTCTATTTAGTAACCAAACCATATTTACCGACCGTAGACATTCGTGAGGGGCTCTGATCTGGCAAAGGAAGTGGTGATAGTGCAACGTGGTAGTAGGAGCTAAGGGAGAAGATTTATCATAAGCAAGTACGGTCTCCAGATAAATTTCTGCATTGGGGCATCCGGCATAAAATTTATGAGGGAAAAATTGGGGAAATATTATGTTCCCCAGACGGACTTGAATTACCTGCCCATATATGTCCCTGAAACAGTAGAGTGGGGAACCAGTACTTTGGATTAAAAACAAGAGTTATGCCCTGTATTATGCACCAAGAGCAGTACAGGACATGTAGTACCACACTGTACTGTAGAGAGGCGCATATAGAAGCCAATAACTGCATGCACCTCACTATAATGTCAAGCGCGTACTGGATTTGTAGTACACACTACTGTACTGTAGTAGAGGCGCTCTATAGACCGGCCATCACTGCATGCACCTCTCTAATACATGTAACGGAGCAGTACAGGGAAATGTAGTAACACACTGTACTGTAGAGTAGGCGCTATAGACCACCAATCACTGCATGTACCTAACTAATCATGTACGAGAAGTACAGGACATGTAGTACCCTCACTGTACTGTTGAGTGGCGCTATAGACCACCAATCACTGCATGCACCTCACTAAATACTTGTAAGAGAAGTACAGGACATGTTGTACCGCACTGTACTGTAGAGAGGCGCTATAGACTGCCAATACACTAGCATGCACATCACTAAATACATGTATGGAGCGTACAGGACATGTAGTACACTCACTATACGGTAGGGAGTTGCTATAGACCGACAATACAATGCATGCACCTCACACTAAATTCAGTAAGAGCAGTACTGGGGACATGCAGTTCTTCACTTTATTGTAGAGAGGGCTATAGACGCCAATCACTGCATGCACCTCACTAATATAGTAAGAGCAGTACAGGACATGTAGTACAGCCATTGTACAGTAGAGAGCGCTATAGCGGCAAGCGTGCTGACCCACTAATACATGTAAGAGCAGAACAGGACATGTAGTTCACACTGTAATGTAGAGGAGGCGATATAGACACCCAATCACTGCATGCACTCACTAATACATGTAATGAGCAGTACAGGACTTATAGGACCGCCACTGTTTGTTGAGAGTGCTATTTAAACCTCCAATCACTACATGCACCTCACTAAATATATGTTAGAGCAAGTACGGGCTTGTTAGTACAGCACTGTACTGTAGTGTGGCACTATAGACCGCCAATCACTGCATGCACCTCAACTAATACATGTAGAGCAGGGAAAGGAATGTTAGTACCGCACTGTACTGTTAGAGAGGTTGCTTACTAGACCACCAAATCACTGGCATGCAACTCACTATACTTGTAAGAGCAGTACAAGGACATGGTAAGTTCCGCTTTGTTACAGTAGGAGAGGCGCTATAGACCACAATCACTGCTTGACCTACTAATATATGTAAGAGCAGTAACAGGACTTGCAGTACCGCACTATACTGTAGAGATGGCGCATAGACCCGCCAATCACTGCATGCACCTCTCTAATACATGTAAAGCAGTAAGGGGCCATGTAGTACCGACACTGTATGTAGAGAGGGGTGCTATAGCCCACCAGTCCTGTATGTACTCCACTTATTCCATGGAAGAGCAGTTAAAGGACATGTAAGTACCGCCCTCTGTATTGTAGAGAGGCGCTATAGTCCACCAATAACTGCATGCACCTCCCTTATACATGTTAAAAGCAGTACAGGTATTGTAGTACAGCGCTGTACTGTAGAGAGGGAGTTATAGACCACCTGTCTCTGTATGTAATGACTTATACATGTAAGTGCAGTTAAGGACATGTAGTACCGCACTGTATTGTAGAGAGGAGCTTATAGGACCACCAATCACTGCATGCACCTCACTAATACATGTAAGAGCAGTACAGGGACTTGCAGTACTTCACTGTATTGTAGAGAGGCGCTATAAGGGTCCGCCAATCACTGCATGCACCTCACTAATATATGTAGAGCAGTCAGGACATGTAGTACCGCACTGTACTGTAGAAGGGCTATAGACTGAAGCAGTGCATGCACATAACCTAATACATGTAAGAGCAGTACAGGACATGTAGTAACCGCACTGTATGTAGAGAGGCGCTATAGACGCAATCACTGCATGCATCTCACTAATATATGTAAGGCAGTGCAGGATCATATGTACCGCAGTATACTGATCGGGGGCGCTATAGTACTCCAATTCACTGCATGCACCTCACTAATGCGGAGGTTTAACAAGTAAATAATAGTACAGCCCACGTCCCTGCAAAAAATTCCTGGAAAAATGGTGGAATAATAGTTATTAATGGTTCATTACTGCAGCTTCTTCCCTGTATGTGGTTACTTGTATAACTGCTGTCTCTCCAGGGGATGTCATGTTCTGAATAAAGGTAACTGTCTGGTAAAAATAAAATCAGAATATAAGAGACAGAGAAAAGAAGGTGCATCGCCTCCTCCACAGTCCTCCAACACACATGGACAAAAGGGAGGAGGGGGGGGGGGGGGGGAGGGCGCTTCCGCGCGTAGTATTAACCCCTTTAAGCCCGGACTGAAAGTAGTAATGACCAGAACACTTTTTTTTAATTTTTTGCCTCCTTGCGTTTCAACAGTTGAACTTTTTTATTTTTCCAATGATTGACAGCTGTATGAGCTCGTTTTTTTCGTGACTAGTTGTACTTTATGGGGAATAAATAATTGCCGAATTTTTTTTTTTGTTTAAATGATTTTTTTTTTTTTTTTTGTTACTCCAGTCACATTTCACACTTAATTACGTGTTAGCTTAATTCTACGGTTAGCACGGTCGTGTGAAGACCTAATATGTGTAGGTTTTTTTTTTTGTATGTTAATATTTTGCACCATTATTTTGTATTAATATTTATCTTTATTTTTTATTTATTTTTTCATTATTTTTTTTTTTACACTTTTTGTTTTTTTTTGGGTTTTTTTTTTACTTTTTTTTTAAAAATTTCCCCTGAAGGGAGATAAATGTTTTAATTTTTTTATGTTATTTTTATTTTTTTCAATCATTTTTTTTTTTTACACTTTTCTGTTTTTTTTTTTTCTTTTTTTAAATCCATGAAAGAGACTGTTTTTACATTTTTACAAATAATTTTACACTTAGTAAATGTATTAGGCAAAGTCATATTTGCTAAATACATTATATATCTGTGTCCAGTCTGACACAGGCAGTGATCTGGACAGCACACAGTCTGTCCTGATCACTGACTTGTAACACAGACAGCCCTGGGCTACTCTAGGTCACCCGGGCTGGACTGTGCAGCGTTATCCGGGCTCTGTCGGGTCACCGGGTGTTCGATAGAACCCTGACAGAGCAGGGAAACCCTTTTGATTGCGCTGCGGTAACGCACCGCCGCAATCAAAGTGTTAAAGCATCGGGGAGCGGAGGTTTCCTCCACTCCCCGGCGCTCGTAGGAGATGCTCTGGGATCAGGGTTGTGTAGTACAGCCCCGATCTCAGCGCAGCTGCAGCACCCCTGTAGGCCGCAAAATCCGATGTCATGCAAGCGACGCCAAATGGACGTCGCTGCTGACGAACGGACCCGCACACTGCCGTCGCCAAAGTCGAGGGCGGTCGTTAAGGAGTTAAACAGATAAGGGAAAGATAAACAACCTTTTTAGCCTCTCACCTTTTCTCTTTGCACAATGAGCTGGTGCAACATAGATAATCGCAAATTCACTAAATCCAATGCAGCCACTTCTTTACTCTCGATTCTCCATGTCTGGAGATGAACAGGCAAAATTTCAAAGAGAAATAGAGGAGATAACAGAAATTATAGTTTGAGGAATAGGAATCTTGGCATGCTATACAAAAAAATGCCCATCAGAGGGCGTAGGAGGTTTCAATATGTTCTTGAACTCTAGTAACCTATTAGCCTAATTTCAGGACTTAGCGCAATAACAAGCCAAAGAATTTAGAAAAATATAAAAAAATTAAAAATAAAATATATAGTAATTTAATGAAAGCCCACTAGGGGGAGCTAAGAGGATGTTCGTAAAGCGCAATAACAAGCCAAGAATTAGTAGTAATTTAATGAAAGCCCACTAGGGGGAGCTAAGAGGATGTTATAAAGAAGCTATAACAAGCTATAATTAGTAGTAATTTAATGAAAGCCCAACTAGGGGGAGTAAGAGGTGTTCGTAAAAGCGGCAATAACAAAGCCAAGAATTAGTAGTATTTAATGAAAGCCACTAGGGGGAGCTAAGAGGATGTTCATAAAGCGCAATAACAAGCCAATAATTAGTAGTAATTTAATGAAAGCCCACTAGGGGGAGCTAAGAGGATGTTTGTAAAGCGCAATAACAAGCCAAGAATTAGTAGTAATTTAATGAAAGCCCATTAGGGGGAGCTAAGAGGATGTTCGTAAAGTGCAAGCAGACCTGGATACACTTTGGGCATCCACTTGGCAAATGGGGTTCAATGTGGATAAATGTAAAGTTCTGCAGCTGGGGGGTGAAACACTTGGAGAATCGCTTGTGAAGAAGGATCTGGGTGACTTGTAGAACACAGGTTACAGAACAGCATGCAACGTCAATCAGCTGTCTCTAAGGCCAGCAGGATATTGGTGTGTGTTTTAAGAGGCCTGAACTCACGGGACTGGGATGTAATATTACCACTATATAAAGCATTGGTGCGGCCTCACTTAGAATATGCTGTTCAGTGCTGGACTCCAGTTTATAGAAAAGATAAAATAGAGCTAGAGAGAGTGCAAAGACGAGCAACCAAACTCAGAAAGGAAATGGAGCATCAGTGTAAAGACGAGCAACCAAACTAATAAGGGAAATGGAGCATCTTAGTTATGAGGAGAGGTTAAAAGAATTGGCTTATTTAGTCTCGAGAAAAGACGACTGCGGGGGGACATGATTAATTTATAACAGTATATACAATTGAAACCAGAATCCTCTTCCTGATATCTTGTCTGATTTCTCTAGACTTTCCCATGATGTTACACACAGAAGCAGTGTGTTTCTGGTGTGTATAATATCTTCACAGCTGTGGTTCTAATTATCAGATGTTGCCAATAAACCTATCAGAAGCTTCCAAAGAACTTAGGGGGGGGGGGGGGGGGGGGGGGGGGGGGGGGGGGGGGGGACATCATCATATGGGCGGTCCCAAATTGTTTAAAGGCGGAGTCATCCCACTGTATGGAAATGCTGACTTTGCAGAAAGTAATAAAAAATGCCTTGAAATTCTCCCTCATATTCTGGCATTTGGCAAATAGAAAATAATTTTGGTTCCTAATTGACCTAAAACGGGGAAGAGTTTATTCTGATTCCATGTCAGAGAGAGAGGAGAAACCTGCAGATGGGGCTTTATATTGAGGGAGAAAACTGCAGATGGAGGCTTTATATAGAGGGAGTGAGGAAAAACCTGCAGGATGGGGCTTTATATAGAGGAGGGAGAAAACTGCAGATGGGGCTTTATATAGAGGGGAGGGAAGAACCTTTAGATGGGGCTTTATATAGAGGGGTGGGAAGAACCTGCAGATGGGGCTTTTATAAAGGGGAGGGAAGAACCTGCAGATGGGGCTTTATATAGAGGGGGGGGGAGATGGGGGTTTCCTCTACACAAAACATTTTCAAATAAAAATTTATTTACAAGTTTGTAAGGCAAAAAAAGAAAACGTCCATCCAGTCAGCCTGTTGTGCTAAAGTTTTGACCGAAAAAGGCAAAAACCCCAATGAGGTGAACCCAAATTTTGTCCTTTTTGGGGAAAAATTTTTCCCTTTCCCCGACTCGAATCGGGCAATCAAAATAAACTCTGGATCAACGCCCCCCCCAGAACCCTTATAGTATCCAAATATTAGGATACATGATTGTGCCAGCTGTAATCTATAGTACATAGACTATACAACACGACCTCTGCATCAGAGAATACGGGAACATATCTGCTACTACGCTGCGTTCGGCCTCTGGTGCCTCCTGCATTTTTTCAAGGGGGAGGTGGTGAGATCCCCCGGGCGGCAGCGCATGGGGGGTTTCAAACCCACGAGGGGGGAAGATTGGAGAGGAGTCTTAGGCCCCGCCCCCGCCCCTTATTCACGGCGGATTTGTGCGCTCAAACGGCCACAAAACCTCGGCAATAAACCCGGGGGTGAACGGGGGCCCAATGAAAAAGAGGCCGCCTGGGTGCTTACTATGGACAGCAGATTCCCCAAGAGATTAAATTACAAAACGGACCTATTATAGATTTATTACAATTCTTTTTTGGTTTTTTAAGTAATTTGGATTATTTATATATATAATTATTATAATTAGAACTAGCCCTTTATTTTTTTTTAAAGGTTTTAGCAGGGGTTTAAATATCCCGTGTCTTAAAAGCAAAAATTTTTTTAGGAAATACCGGTTTTCTGCATGGTTTTGATTAAGGGCCATCCGTGATTTTCCTAAAACCCCGTCGAGGATGTGTGTCTTTATAGCTTTTTTTGTTTTTTTTAAATTGGATAATAAAGTCAAAAATTTTTTTAAAGATATTCCCCCAAATTATTTGTAACTTTTCAATATAAAGTCCGCTCCTCCCCTACACTATGTTACGGGGTACCGGGGTACATGACCGGGGTGGTTTGGCACATGAAAAAGGCGCTGGCTGGAGGTTGGGAATATGGAGAAAATTCTGCTCCTCATACACTACTGTTAAACCCGGATAAACCGGGTCACATTACCCCGGGGGTGGTGGGCACCCTGATAAGACGCGTGGGGGTGGTATACTGGGGGAAGTTCTGGGTCTTCCCCTAAAACACTGGTACCGGTACCCGTGGTCACCCTGACCTGTGTAGGGGTTTACATTTAAGCGCTGCCGGAGGGGGGGTAATACTGGAGGAAAAAACCGGGTCCTCCATACACAACCGGGGCCTGGTTTCCGGGGTCACATGAAACCCGTGTGGTGGTCACCCCTGATAAGCCAAATCTGGAGGTAGTTAAAACTGGAGAAAGGGCTGCCTCCCCCCGTACAATTCTGTTTCCTGGATCCCGGGGTCACATGACCTGTGTGTGGCCCACATGTTTAAGACCTGCTGGATGGGTAATACGGGGAGAAGTTCTGTCCTCCATACACTACTGTTACCTGGATACCAGGAGGGCCCAATAAACCTGTGTGGGGGTCACTGACTTTGTGGGTTTGGTCATATATAAGAGGCTGCTCGAGGCAGAAAATACAGAGAAGTTCGCCCCTCCATACACTGCTGTTACCTGGCCCGGGGCCCACATGCCTGTGGGGGTGGTAAACTTGCCCTGTGGGGGTGGTCTTTTTGAAAAAGGACCTGCGGGAGGTGGGATACTGGAAAGGTTTTGTCCCCCCAAACACTCTGTTAAACCTGGATCCCCAGGGTCAATGCCCTGTGTGGGGGCCCACATGTTTAAGACACTGCGGAAAGGAAGTTTTACGGGAGAATTTCCCGCTCCTCCATAAAATGCTTTTTCCCTGGTTTACCAGGGAGGGCACATGACCTGTGTGGGGGTTTCCCCTTGACCTTTTGTGGTGGTCATATGATAAGGGGCCTTTTCGAGGCGTAAAATTAAGTAGTTCTGCCCCCCTTTAACACGCTTTTTCCCCTGGAAAACCCAGGGTCACATGACCTTTAGGGTGGGTCACATGATAAAAAACTGCTGGAGGTGGTAATACTGGAGAATTTTCTGCTCCCCCAAAACATTTTACTTTTACCTCGAAAACCAGGGGTCAATGTTTTTTTGGGGGGTGGTCACATGATGGGGACGCTGTGGAGGTGGTAATACTGGGAAGTTTTTGTTTCCTTTCCATACACATTTGTTACCGGATACCGGTGTCCATGCCCTGTGTGGGGGTTTCACGGGAATAAGATAAGACACGTTTGGGTTTGGTAAAAACGGGAGAAGTTCTGCTCCTCCATACACTACTTTTTGTCGGGATACTAGGGTTCACTTTGTGGAAACCTTTGGGGAGGGGGTAATAATGGGAAAGCTGGGTAGCACTGCAACGGGGGTGGTGGGAGAGAGGGGTAGGATTTTTTTTTTCTAGGGGGGGCCCCAGGAGGGGGTAAAGGGTTTTTATTTTTTTAAGTCTTAAAAAACCCCCTTTTAAATTTTTATTTTTTCTCATTCCGTTCCCCTCTCGTTCCCTTTTCCCTTTTTTCCCGGGAAGTGGGGGGTTGGCCCCCTTTTTTTCACCCTTTCTGGCCCGTAGGGGGCGTGCAAGCACGGGGCAGAAAGAGGGGGAAAAAGGTGATAACTCGGGAAAAAGATTGGGAGCAGTTCAATTTTGCAGGGGACGGAGATCAACCAGTAAGGGAGTCAGTGCATCCAGCTGAAATACTCTGAGTAGTCAGGCCCCAAACAAATGAAACCGGGAGGGAAACGGGGGAAAACCCGTGCGGGGGAGGGTTTGGGGACGGGGGGGTTACATGTGGAAGACAGAGGGGCTGCTGCGGACGGGCTTCCCCACAAGGCTGCCTTCGTGGGGATCTTTTGGGGGGACCCCCAAAAACGGTTTTCAAAAGGCAAAAATACCCCCATAATTGGGATTCTTTAATTTAAAAAAATTGAAGTGCCGAGTTTTGTGTTGACGCCCCACCCCCCAACCTTACATGAATACCCGTATCCGGGCCCCCCAAGGGGCCCTTTTTTTTAAAGGGCCCACCAGTTAGGTTGATTCCAGAGGCCCTCCAGTGGAGTTGGTTCTTGGGCCCACCTATGGAAGTTGATTCTTGGGGCTCACCAGTGGAGATGATTCTTGGGGCCACAAGTGGAGCTCATTAATGGGGCCACCAGAGGAAGATTCTTGGGGCCCCCCAAAATGGAGATGATTCTTGGGCCCACCCGTGGGGGTGATTTTGGGCCCCACCAGTGTAGTTGATACTTGGTGCCCCCGTGTAGTTGATCTTGGGGCCCCCGGGAGATGATTCTTTTGGGGCCCCCGTGAGTTGATCTTGGGGCCCACCAGTGAAGTTGATACTTGGGGCCCACCATGGAGTTTTATTCTTTGGGGGCCCCCGCAGTGGGAAGATTCTTGGGGCTCCCCCCAGGAGGGGATTCTTGGGGGCCCCCGTGGAGATGATTCTTGGGGCTCCACCATGGAAAGGGGTTCTTGGGGTCCACCGTGGAGTTGATTTTGGGGCCCACCATGGGGTTGATTCTTGGGGCCACCCCCTGGAGTTTATTCTTGGAGCCCCCAGACAGGGGATTCTTGGGTTCTATCATGGAATGATTCTTGGGGCCCCCAGTGGAATGATTCTTGGGCCCCACCCGTGAAGTGATATTGGGGGGGCCACCAGTGGAGATGATTCTTGGGGCCCCAGTGGAAAATTTATTCTTGGGGGCCCCCACGGGGTATTTTGGGCCCCCCAGTGGAATATTTTGGGGCACCGTGGAGTTCATTCCTAGGGCCCCCCAGTGAAGCGGATTCTTGGGGGGCCCCCGTGAGATGATTTTGGGCCCCCACCTGAAGCTGATACTTGGGGGCCCCCAGTGGAGATGATTCTTGGAGCCCCCCAGTGAGTTTATTCGGGGCCACCCGTGGAAATGTTTTTGGGGCCCCCGCGGAGTTTATTTCTAGGGCCCACAGTGGAGATGATTTTGGCCAGCAGTGGAGTTGATACTTGGGACCCCCCCAGTGAAATTGATACTTGGGGCCCCCCCGTGGAGCTGTTCTTGGGCCGCAGTGGAGATGATTCTTGGGGCCCACCAGGGAGGGGGATTCTTGGGGCCCAAGTGGAGTGATTTTGGGGCCCCCCAGTGAACTGATTCTTGGGGCCACCAGTGGAGCTGATTCTTTGGGGCCCGCAGTGGAGATGATTTTGGGGCCCACCCAGTGGAGGTGATTTTGGGGCCCCCCAGTGGAGGTGATTCTTGGGGGCCCCCACCAGGGGGAGCTGATTCTTGGGGCCCCCACCAGGGGATTGATTTTGGGGGCCCACCATGGAGCCGTTCTTGGGGAACCCACCAGGGAGTTGTTTCTTGAGGCCCCCAGTGGAGGTGTTCTTGGGGCCCCCAATGGGTTGTACTTGGCACCCACCAGTGAAGTTGATACTTGGGGCCCACCAGTGAAGCTGATTCTTTGGTTCCCCAGTAGAGTTGATTCTTGAGGCCACCAGTGAAGTTGATACTTGGGAGTCACTAGTGGAATTGAATCTTTTGGTCACCACTGAAGGTGATTCTTGTTGCCTACTATTGGAGTCCATTGCTGGGGCCCACCAGTGGATATGATTCCTGGGCTCACCCTACAGCTATGGTAAATGACAATACATGACTCTTGCTTTATGCCTCTTTCTTTGCCTTTGTCCCTGAAAAGCAGCCCTAGTCCTGCCCTGCCCAGGAGCCCACTATGCCTTCTGGCCTTCCAGGGGGTGGGTAAGTCTGAGCCCGAAAGGTTTGGTTACCAAAAATCTAAAACATTTGGAAATTAAAGGATAGTTTCCTCTGTAGACTTCCCAAAATGGTGGATACAATGGGTGGTGACCCATTCACTCACTCATACGTAACCCAAGATGTTAATATATTTAAAGGGCTGTTCCCACCATTGATGTTGATGGTGTATCAATAAGATATGCCACCATCAACGTCTGAAAAGTCTGGGCCCCACCTCTAGGTCCTACACCTATCCTGGGACTGAGTCCTGAACTGTTGACTCAGAATGGAGAGCTAGCCGCTCATGTGCCCGTTTCTCCATTCTGTTCTATGGTACTTTCTAGTACAGGGAAGTGCTGTGTTCTCTCCATTCTGTTCTATGGGAGTTCCCAGTACATTCACCATTCACCTCTATGAGAAGTCCCAGTACAGGGGAGCGCTGTGTTCTCCATTCTGTTCTATGGGAGTTCCCAGTACAGGGGAGCATGTGTTCTCCCTTTGTTCAGGGAGTTTCCAGTACTGGGGAGGCTGTTTCTCATTTTGTTCTATGGGAGTTC
>JAODAL010067078.1:0-17463 GCA_025379985.1 Phyllomedusa bahiana
GGGGGCTAAAAGATATTCAGTCTGAACTGGGCTCACTTGAACAATTTCTAGCCCCATTTTTTTTTAAAAACAAACCCCTATCAAGGAGCAAGTGAATTGCATGTTCATTTTTTTTATTTTTTTGTTGTTTTTTTTGAGTTTTGACCAATGGTGATGGTAGTTTTAGGGTTTATGTTTAAAGTTTATCGTTTAGACTATAAAATAATCAATCAGCCAAAATTTCTTGAAATCCTTTTATCCTCTCTGAAAATAAATTAAGTTGAATACTATTGAAAATATTCAAATAAAAAAATGGAATTGGGTGAGAAAAAAAATATTTGATCATTAGGGACCCTGTAAAGTCAGGGCTCTTTGGGCCCTAGTCCTGACAGGGTAGAAAGGCCACATATAAATATTTGTATTTTTTGTATTACATGATAAGGGGGGCTCCACAAAAGATTTTATTGAAGCATTACCACTAGAGTTGGGCGAATTTTCAAAAATTCGGTTCGGTCACTTCGCCGAATTTCCGACAAAATTCGTTTCGGGGAATTACTTCGGCACGAATCATTAAAAAACAGCTTTTTCCGGTCCCCAGAGCCTGAGGGGCTGTAAAAAGTTGTTCCCATGCTTAATATGGAGGGAGTTGGGTTTTTGGTCTTCAAATTTTGGGTTTTTTTAGTATGACAGCACAGACTGCCGCCGCTTTAAATCGCTTCACTATAAAATGCCCTGGGCCTTTGGGGGAAAAAATGACCAAAAAACTGAAGCGGAACGTAGCCGATAAATCAGGGCGCAAAAGCGGAAAAAAAAAACTGAAGCTCAGGTGGACATTAGTGACGAGGTGGAGGTGACGGCGGCAGCCAAAGCAGCATGGGTAGACAGTGGGACAATGACATTCTGGGAAAGGGCAAAAAAAGTCCAGGCCGCAGGGTGGCCCCAATACACGTGTGGGGTCAGGTGGCAGCGCAGAGGGAGGCAGTGGCACAATGACAATTCTGGGGGTAGCAAAAAGGGAGGCCAAAGGTGGTACAATGACACAGTGTGGAGGGCACGGCAGGAGAACAGCAGAGCATAAGGTCAGACAGGGCACAAGCACAGTGTGGAGGGCACGGCGCAGCAACAGCCCAAAGAGGTCAGACAAAAAGGCACAATGAAAATTTGGGGTGGAAAAAAAAGGAGTAGGCCACAGTGTGGGGGGGCAGGCAGCGCCCGGCAGAAACTGAGGTCAGACAGTGGACAATGAACAGTGGGAGGGCAGACAGGGGTCAAGCAGAGTGAGGTCAGAGAGTGGCACAATGACATTCTGCAGGTGGAAAAAAAATATTAGGCCCCGAGGGCCCAAAGACTGGAGGGAGGTCACGGCGGCAGCAGATGAGGGTCAGGCAGGGCACAATGACGAGAGTGGGGGGTGTGACGGGGCAACGCTGAGGTCAGAGGGGCACAATGACTTTTAGGTGGCAAAACAGTCCCGGCCGAGAGTGGCACAAGACCAAAATGTGGGTGTCCGGAACAGAACAGCAGCGCAGCATGAGCACATAGGTGGGAAAAGACAGGGGTTGAGGTGGGTGGCAATCCCCCCTGGTAAAAACGGTGGTAGGCAGATAGAGGAAAATACTATCAGCGCGATGTGTGGATGCATGGAGGGGTGGCTCGGGGGCATCAGAATAGTGGCTGAGGCCTCAGTTAGTTTGAACCCCCAGACTGTCGCATAAAGCATTGGGGAGTGTGGGAAAGTTTTTTTTTTTTTTTTTTTTCCTGGCCGATCACGGCCGATTCATCTTGACAAAGGTCAGTAGTTCAAACATTTTCCGTGGACCAGCGGGTTCTCCTTGGGGTAACGATGGGCCCCAGCCGCACTGATACACCGCTCTGTATGCCACATACTGGCCCGGGCAGGACAGATTCTCCACTGCAAAACTCAGGGAATGTTGCGGCCACACATCCAGTTTGGCTGGTGACCCTGTAGTCCAGCGGATTTTAAAACTTGGGTGGGCAGAGATGCTGTCCAGTAGGCCACAACTGTTGGTTCAGGGAATGCTCCATGTCCTGCTGATGCTGTGCTGGTCCGCTCGATAGCCTCTCCTAGGCGCGGTGAAGGGAAGCTGCTCATTAGTGACTCCAGACTCTTGGTTACTTGCTTTATGGAGCTAGGTACTGCTCCTACCCCCCCCACCCTTCCCCCGTGCAGCCGCGGGCAGTAGACGTGAGCGTGAGGGGAAACCCCAGTCAGGACCTAGTCAGAGGAGGGACTGAGTGCCGCACATAGGCAGCGGCCAAACTGAGTTACGGGTGGATTTCCCTATGTATTTGGAGTTTGTCTTCCTCTCAATAGCTGGGATAAAGGCTCCATTTCTGGAGCCTGTTAAGCGAGCGTGTACAATAGGGTGGAGCGGCCAGAAAGGTCATCCCTCTGCCGGATGCTTGACATTCGGCTGTCACTAGCCAGGCAATAAGCATGGCTTGGGGACATCCCTGCCCAAGTACTCCGAGGGGGCTACTGCCTCAATTTACAACACTGTATACTGCCACGGTGCTTGGGAGTCATCTGCTAGTCTTCCTCAATCTTACTCCACCTACTCCACGATGCTCCTGCCTCCTCCTCTCTTGTCACCTGGGTAGACAATCCTTACATGTCACCAGACAATGCTTCTTGCTCCATTGTCCTCCTCCTCCGCCCGCCACATTTTCAGTCCCCAAGGGGACTCATGTGGGCCACGAGATGTAGTCGCCACATATCCAGGTCCTCCCCTGCCCAGGACAGATTTTTCAGCAATTGTTCAAGGACATGAAAGATGTGGAATAGTACGTTATTCACTCCCGTAGTCTTGGCGGACTGAAAATAACGTTGGGCTCCTCGTAATGGCATCAACTAATCGGCAGGTGTCTCGCATGAGCTGACTCTGGTGACATTCAAAGTTTACACAGGAGTAATTGCTGTCTGCTTGGATAATCAAAAAAATCGTTTAATTGGCACTTTCTCTGTTTCAATACAGTCGGTCCAAAACATGTGCAGGGGAATTCCGCGGGTGGAAAAATCGGCATATCAGGAGCGTGTCTGGGCGAGGGCCGTTCTGCTCGTGCAAACTCGAGGAGGGCTGTTCTGGGCTTTGGTACGAATGGATAAAGTGATGCAACAGTTTCTGGCCTTTGCAGATTGTTCTGTAGACTCCGGTGGAAGACTTCAGGGAACCTTTTCTACATCCAGATTGAAAAATACAACGTGAGCGATGCAGGGCGCATAGGGACCATCCCTACTCGGTTGCAGCGCGGAACCATGTTCCTCCTTTGTCCGTCACCATGGGTTCCGATTTTGCAGTGGCGGAGAAAGAAAGCCACACATCCGTTTTCTTGCTGGCATGACGAGGAAGCAGTTCCTCCCCTGTGTGACTTGTTCGCCGATGGCAAGCTAGGTGTTGGGAACTGAGTGGGGACAGCCGCTGTGCCCTTTACACATGTGGTATGAGGAGCAGTACTTGTGGGAGGGCTGAGGATGGTGGTGGTGGTGGAGGTAGGAGCGGGCGGGACATTGGCGCAGGAGCAGCAGTTTGAGAAAGTGGGAGGAGAAATGCGGCGTTCATGTCCAAGTTGTTGGTGTGCCTGGGCAGGAATGACACATTCCACCCAGTGGCCGTAAAGGGGACATGTACTGGCACCTGGTGGACCGTAGTTACAGCTCCAGACGTCCGCGCCGCCGGCCTGTACCTTGGAAACAAAGCCGATAAGCCTCATGGGACTGAACCACTTTCTGGTTTCTACATATTTATGAAAGTGCTGGGTACTGCATTTTTGGAAAATGAAATTCTTACGGCTTGGATACTCTCCACATCTCGGCTCGGACAAGCCCATTAGTTCTCTGATGGGAAGGTCCACATTTGGAGAAAGGGAGGGGACTGCGAGTTGGAGTTAACTACAACTTGTTGGACAGGAGCTGACACGGTCAAGCTGCTCTCACTTAGGATGTTGGTCGCATACTGTTGTCTCTTTTCACAAATAGCCTCCTCTGAATCGACTGTCTGGGGCCTTTGAGTAGCGGGGAGCAGGTGCTTCTGGACCGGGAGCGGGATGTCCAAAAGGGAGAATACAGTGCCTTTCTGCAGAGGTGGTGGAGCCTTGACTGGCTGAAATGCATGAGTGCCATACTGGCCGCTTGCTGCTGCTGCAGCGGCAGGATGGACCACCACCTTCCTGAGCCACGTTTATCCCAGGGCCACTGGATGGTGAAGCTGCAAATGTGTTGTGCAGGGCCGTTGTGCCAACGGTAAGATCCTGGCCCACGCTTCACTTTCTGCCACACAGATTCTACATTTTTACCCTATATCATAGCTGCGCTGAGTCCTCGGTTCCTTAGCAAAGAAAAAACTGGCAATCGCGAGGTAGCTGAATTTTTAACGCCAAGCTCAGCACTGAGTGATACTGCCGGCGCTGCATCGCTGGGAGGCCCCTGGGCCAGCTACTTTGTCTTGGGACCTGCGACGCGGGTTTTATACCCCCGTGGCCGCTATTGGCTCCCGACCTCCACTATGCTGCTACCATGCTGACGCTCGGCCACTATCAACCCCAACTTGCTGGCTGTGCCGCTATCACTGCCTGTAGGCAAGCTGACGGCCATTCTTCTCCTGACGATATGAAGCCCTTGCTTTCTCAGGCTCCCAAGTGAGGTCGGCTACAATCGCATCTATTTGTGTTTCATCGTCCACTACTGTTCCTTCATTCAACGGTCTTGGTTAAAGCCCGAGGTGTCCTCTCACACTTTGACATCCCATGCCATTCCACATACTATACTTTGCCGGCCTACTGCTAGAAGCTTGGGGATAGTTGGCCCCATTTCTTCGGCTGCCAATTGCTGCTGGACTGCCCTCCTCAAAATTGTTTCATCTCGCTATATAGTGGCGCTGAGCCCAGACCCACATAGTAGATCCACGGGCTGAGGGAAACTGGAATGGGGACAGAGGCGGGATGAGGACAGGTGAGGGCCGCTTGACCGCTCCGGGGGGCCATGCCAAATAAGTGTTGTGTCTGAGGTTCTCCACCGACTCTTGGTGGGGGGTTGTCAGATGTCATCGGGGAGGAAGTGGATGACCTAGTCAACCATATCAAGAACCCTTGGGTTGCTGGAACAAACAACACAGGTCAGCTTATATCGGACAGATGGCCAGTTGTGGCATCACCGAGTGACCCTGCTGCGGACGTATCCTTGCTGTGCTGCGAACCTGGGCCCGTTTCAGAATTTGTTTGTTCCACTGCCACTCGCAGTTGCAGAGCATGCCTAACTTCTCCTGGTCTGACACTTCTGTTGTGTTTTCTATAAATGTACAGGACACTGTTTGATGAAGCTTTCTGTATATGATAATTTACACTCTGTTTTTGACTCCAAATGACCAGGTAACAAGCTTGGGTAACCCTTTGGACTATAAATTGCGCTCCACAAATTGGGCCACGGAAAAAAATTTACTGGTTTGTGTCGTTTACAAGCACTGTGGTGTTTTATAAAATGTAAAAAAAGCACAAATTGCTTATGTACCTTCGCTTGTGAATTATGCTACAAGAAAAAATGTTTTTATTTCGGTGTTGAAAAAGGGACGGTTTAGTTTTGGTCAGCACAGCAGAAAAACAACGCTTAATTAACCCACTGGATGTAAATTGCGCAATAGAAGGAGCTACCACAATCTAGTAGCATTTGTAAGCGTGTTACAATGGTGTATTTTCTACGCCACACAAAACATAGAGTATTAAAATTGTAATTATAATTTTGCTTGTGAATTTGCGGCTTACCTAAAAAAAATATATTTAATTTGGCGTTGAATAAAAAGTACGGTTTATTTTTTGTCAGCCAAGCAGCAAAACAACCTTAATTAACACCTGGATGTAAAGTGCCCTAGAAATTGAGCTCACAAAAAATAGTAGCTTTTGTAGCGTTGGTTTTTTTTTTTTTGTTACAATGGGTTATTTTCTACGCCAACACAACAAGAGATAATAATTGTAATTAACCTTGGCTTGTGGAATGAGGTGACCAAAAAACAAATATATATATTTGGCGTTGAATAGACGGTTTATTTTTGTCAGATCCACACAGCAAAACAACGCTTAATCTAACCCACTGGATGTAAATTGCGCAAATAGTTTTGAGGCCACCAACAAACTAATAGCTTCTTGTAGCGTGCCCTGTCACCAATGGCGTATTTTCTACGCCCCAACAACAAGAAGCCTTTAAAATTGTTAATTCACACCTTTGCTTGTGATTTTAGGCTACCAAAAAAAAAATTATATATATTTGTGGCGTTTGAAAATGCAAGGTTTATTTTTGTCAGCACACCAGCCAAAACAACGCTTAATTAACCCCTGCAGATGTTAAATTGCGGGCAAATTTGGAATTTGAGCCACCACAAAACTAGTAGCCTTTGTTGCGTCGTTACAATGGTGTATTTTCTTTACGCCACTCAACAATGAGCATAAAATTGTAATTAACCTTTGCTGGTGAAATAGGCTTCCAAAAAAAAAAATTATACTATTTGGCGTTTGAAAAAGAGGTTTTATTTTTTTGTCAGCACACCCAGCAAAATACAACGCTTAATTAACCCCTGGATTGTTAAATTGCGCATACTAGAAGTGAGCCACCACAAAACTATAAGTAGGTCGTAGATGGTTTTGTTTACAAGGGCGTAATTTTCTACGCCACACACAAGAGATAAAAATTGTAATTACCTTGGCTTGTGAATTAGGCTTCCAAAAAAAAAGAACTAGTATATGTTGGCTGTTGAAAAAGACGGTTTATTTTTTGTCAGACTCAGCAAACAAACGCTTAATTAAACCCCTGGGTTGTAAATTGCGCAATAGAAGTGAGCCACCATACAAAACTAGTAGCTTGTTGCGTGGTTCAATGGCGTATTTTCTTCGCCATCACAACAAGTGATAATAATTTGTATTTAACCTTTGCTGGTGAATTAGGCTACAAAAATAAATTTTTATCTATGTGGCTGTTTGAAAAAAGGGACGGTTTATTTTGTCCAGAACACCAGCAAAACATCGTTAATTAACCCCTGGATGTAAAGTGCAAATAGTATTGAGCCACCAATCAATAAACTAGTAGCTTTGATAGGTGTTACATAATGGTTTATTTTCTTCGCCACAATCAACACAAGAGATATATACAATTGTAATTAACCTTTGCTTGTTTGAATCTTAGGCTACCAAAAAAAAAAATATATATTTTGGCGTTGAAAAAAGCAAGGTGATTTTTGTCAGCACCACAGCAAAAAAAAGCTTTATTAAATACCCCTGGATGTAAAATTGGGGGGGCCAGGCAATTAGAATTGAGCCTCCACAAACTTAGTAGCTGTTTGTAGCGTGTTTTTATAAATGGCGTATTTTTCTACGCCACCACAACAAGAGATTAAATTTGTCATTTAAACACTTTTGCTTGTAATTAGGCTATCCAAAAAAAAAAAATATATTTGGCGTTGAAAATAAGACGGTGTATTTTTGTCAGCACACCAGCAAGAAACAACGCTTAATTAATACCATGCGAGGTAAAAACTTGCGCATTAGAAATTGAGCAGCCAAAATGAAAATGGTATTTTGTAGTTGGAATAAACGGCGTTTCTTTAAATGAATACAAACTAGGAGAAAACTGGCTTAGATCACACGTGGATTATTGGAACTGTATATGCAGCATGCAGTGGACAGCACAGAGGGATTTCAGATCCAATACCCCACAAATAAAATATCAGAATATATAAGATTCATTCAGAGAACAGGCTAGGAAGACAAGTGAGAAACCACAAAAATCAGCTGTTGTAAAAAAAAATCAGGTGCTTCAAGAAAGGGGCTATCACCCGCTGATAGCTCCTTCCCTGTATGTACAGTGCAGAGGAGGTTTGTGAGCTCCTAGCGGCCGCGGCTAGGGTTCTTTTTTTGGCTGCGGTGATGTCACAGAATCCCGCCGGTCCTCTGTTTTGGCTTTCATCTCCTGCACAAATGTCATGCAGGCTATGCCTTCTTCCCTAGAGTGCGTTGCCCCCAGGTAGCGGCCATTTGGGCGCGCAGGCCATTTTTATCATCAAAAAGCATCCACTTCGTTCACCGATAAGTCACAAAAGTCCTCGAATTAGTTGACGAACCGAAGCTTTTCCTGATATTCTAAAAGAATTCCACTTCGTTAGATCGCATTCGCCATCTCTAACTGAACATATTTTTTATCCAAACAATTGGTATGTTTAATGTTTCTTCCTACAGGGGATCACCCGATTCACAAAACTCATTTTCATATTACTTTAATATAATATGATTTAAATTTATATGATAAAGTCGTTCAATTTTCAAGACTTCTCATCTTTGGGTGGGTTGGATGTCTCTTTAATCTTATAGGCACATGCCCGGATGTGCTGGGAAGACAGCCGAGGATTTGAATTTTCATAGAATCTCTTATTTTGGGAAGGGTGAGTATTGTTCATTACTATTAAGCACATGCCCTGCTGTGCTAGAACACTGCCATGATTGGAGACGGGGACCACTGGGTAATGGCCTGCAGTAATTTTCCCGATATTCACAAAACCATGTTAATTTATCTGTATTATAAATTTATAATTCGATAGTAATAGTCGTCCACTTTTCATAAGGATCTATCTTTGGGGGCTCTGGGTGGGTATGTATCTTTATCTTAAAGCTAAAAAACCTGGGCCACTGTCGTGGAGTAGAGAAGTACAGCCCATGGATTTGATTTTCTAAACTCTCATTTTTTTGGGCAGGGTGGGTATGTCTCTTACAGAAGACAGCCCATTGATCTTGAAGGGCACTTGCTGTAATGCCCTGCAGGTAATATTCCCTGTTGCTTCTGCAGCGGAATATTGTACGCTTCTTGCTGGGGGCCTTCCAGCTGGTGGATTTATTTGTGATAAATTTATTTTTAAAGGACACCAGTAAGAAATAGAAAGTGTCCAAAGTGGAGATCTCCTTAAAGATTTGGTGCTGAGTGATCAGCATTTGCATCATCTTTGCATTATTAATATGTATAAATTACATTTGTTCATTATGAGGTATATGATATATAAATACTTCTATAGTAAAGTATTAATGTTTCTGTAAAGACTTTTATGAAGCAAATATGACATTACTTTCTCCCAGGGAGGGACTGTCAGGAAAGCTGTTTCTAAAGTGAGCTGTTTTGTCTACTTGTTTATCTATGGTTTATTGTAACACGTATATCCAGCTTAAAGATGCCCGTACATATTTAATCAGTCCTGAGGTGGGGGACAAAACTGCTTGGCAAAGGCCTTAAATTGACCGGGAACACCCCAGAAATGCCCTGAACTGCCCAAACTGGCCAAAAACATCCGTTTCAGGTCAGAGTTCGTGCAAGTCCCAGCCCTTTGCTATTCCACTGGCTGCCCAGAGATGGTCCAATTGCCATATGCTTTTCTGGCCTGTATTAGATGAACATTAGCAAAACCCTTCAATTTCATGCATATTAAGGTGTCCTAAGTCTCCCCAAAAAGCAAATGTCAGAAGAAAGGAGGGTCAAGCCTCTGATGGATACTTGTTCTACTCTCCTAATTTAGTACACATGCATGATGTGTGGGGGATGGAGTCAAAAGGAACAGCTGTTGGTTGAATGAGCATTTGTCCCAAAGCTATCTAAGGTGTATAGTCACTTTTAGAATAGAGGCAGGAGGGACTGCTTATAACTATACACATGTTATCTAGGAATAAATCAAACTGATTCCGGGGAAGGGAGTGGGGAGGGGGAGACAATGGCTATTACTTCCACTAGTAAGGACAATATGACTGCAGGGCAGTTTACAAGTAAATGAGGATGTTGACTCAAGAGAGATGTGACATGATGAGAGAGGTCAAGTAAAATGTACCCTTTAAAGAGGAAAGCAGGATAATACTACATGAGTGATGTGATTGTTGTATATTTAAAAGGAGATCTGTTTACAGTGACCATTAACTGATAGTTGTGAAGAATAGCGGAGCACACAAGCAATGCAACATGACCAAATGACTGTACAACGCAGAAGCACATTATCTCACAAAATTCTGATTAAAAAAAATAAAGAGATGAAAAAGATGCTCATGCTACGCTTATGTTCTGACAACCATGTTTAAGTGCTCCAAGATAAAGGAAATGTGTCTGAAAATATCTTTTGATTTTAATGACAATATATTCCACAGCACAAAATATTCAGGGGAAGCAGTAGGGGTGCTCTCACATGTGTCTATTTATGGATCCTATATAATAATAATAATAATAATAATAATCTTTATTTATATAGCGTCAACATATTCCGCAGCACTTTACAATATAGAGGGTATAAGCACAGACAAACCAGACATTACATTATAAAAAAGCTACTGACAAATGAGACACGTGGTGTGAGGGCCCTGCTCGCAAGAGCTTACAATCTTTTTGGGGTGTAGGGGGTGAAACAAAGGGTGACAAGTGCTTGGTTTACATGGTCCAGCCATGTTACATAAATATGGGGTAGTATACATAAAAAAGTGGATGAACCTGCCATCCCAACCATACATCTATATACAGATAAGTGCCTGCAGGTGCCAAAGTGCAGGAAGTGACGAATGTGTGACAGAATTTGGGTGGTTAACAATTAGGGATCTTGATAGGCATGTCTAGGAAGATGAGTTTTCAGAGCGCACTTAAAACTGTGAGGGTTGTGAGTGTGCCTGATCACATGGGGTAGCGTGTTCCAGAGAACTGGTGCAATATATTCTTTCTCTTAACAATCCTCTCCTGCTATTGCCACACATGCAGGGCCGGACTGGGAATAAAAATCAGCCCTGGCACAAAGCCCCCACCAGCCCACATACAATATCCGCTTTCAAAATTTCCCTTGTTCTCGCACCTCGCCACTTTCTAAAATAAACTACACTATAAAGGTGCATTCACACAGAGCATTTTGGGTGCACTTTTTATGTGTTTTTGGTGCGGTTTTGTGCAGAAAGGCAGAGCAGTTAATGCTATACATTTTTGCACAAAAAAAACGAATCAAAAAAATGCACCAAAACTGCTCTGTGTGAGAGCCCCCCTAAACACAAGCAAGACAGAAAAAGTGGTGCAGAGAAACCCCTCATTACAGAGTTAGGTTTGCATTTGCTTTACAATCCGGGACAAGCCCACACTGACACTACATAAGCACCAACATAACCTACAACCCCACCAATCACATCCCCAGTAGTCAGGTCACGTCACATGAACACAGCACTGATTCAACACAGAAGTAAAATGACCCCTGACAGCAGGGACTCACAGGAGACATCATCTTTGATGGGAGTTGTTCTCTTCTCCTTTTCTTCTCCATCTGCCCCAAACCTCCATGATGTCTTCCCTGATGAGTCGTTCCTTTCCATTATTTCTCCGTCCAGTACAGCATGCAATGTCTTCTTCTCCCGGTCACTACTCGTCCCTGTAGAATTTACCACAAATACATCTTAGACTCCTCTCTTTTCCAGCACTTTCCTATCAATTCCCAAATCTGTACAAGCTCCCTATCCATAGAGGCCCAAATATTAATAGTGCCCCTTTTGGTGCCCTACACAGTAATTGTACCCCAAACAGTGTATATTAGATCCTAAAAATTAGAAATTAAAAAAAGTCAGTTAAGTGGCATGTAAATAGGTAGACCCCCATTAGGTAGGTATACAAGCCCCCCATTGGGCAGGTAAGTATATAGATCTCCCAAAGCAAGGTAGCTGGGGCTGCCCAGGTTATTAGCCCGGTAGGGCCAGTAATAACCCAGGCAGGGCCAGTAATTAGGCAGGTAGGGCCAGTTCTTAGGCAGGTAGGGCTATTTTTTAGGCAGGCAGGCTATTTCTGAAAGGGAGGCAGGGCCAGTTCTTAGGCAGGGAGGCTAGTTCTTAGGCAATCCAACGTGGTAAAGAAATGGAAACCAGCGGGTAAAGTGCAAAAGCAATGATCTGCGTTTATTGCGACATATGCACAGGGGGTACACTAATGCCAACGCGTTTCGGGCAAATGCAAGCCCTTGTCCGTGATCAAGGGCTTGCATTTGCCCAAAACGCGTTGGAATTAGTGTACCCCCTGTGCATATGTCGCAATAAACGCAGATCATTGATTTTGCACTTTACCCGCTGGTTTTTCCCTTTCTTACCACGTTGGATTGATTACATGGAATTCAGCCGAAGGTCTAGGATTCCGAGCGTTTTATTAAGTGCTTGCTGCCGTAACAAGAGCTGGGTGCAGCGAAATAACATATTCAGCGGTGAGTGCCAACTACTTTTCTTATGGTGTGTTACTTTTTGTAGTTCTTAGGCAGGCAGAGCTAGTTCTAAGGCAGGCAGGGCTAGTTCTTAGGCAGGCAGGGCTAGTTCTTAGACAGGTAGGGCTAGTTCTTAGACAGGCAGGCAGGGCTAGTTCTTAGACAGGTAGGGATAGTTCTTAGGCAGGTAGGGCTAGTTCTTAGGCAGGCAGGGCTAGTTCTTAGGCAGGCAGGGCTAGTTCTTAGGCAGGCAGGGCTAGTTCTTAGACAGGTAGGGCTAGTTCTTAGACAGGCAGGCAGGGCTAGTTCTTAGACAGGCAGGCAGGGCTAGTTCTTAGGCAGGCAGGGCTAGTTCTTAGGCAGGCAGGGCTAGTTCTTAGGCAGGCAGGGCTAGTTCTTAGGCAGGCAGGCAGGGCTAGTTCTTAGGCAGGCAGAGCTAGTTCTTAGGCAGGCAGGGCTAGTTCTTAGGCCGGCAGGCCTAGATCTTAGGAAGGCACGTAGGGCTAGTTCTAAGGCAGGCAGGATTAGTTCGCAGGCAGGCAGGGCCAGTTCACAGGCAGGAAGGGCCAGTTCGCAGGCAGGCAGAGCTATTTCGCAGGCAGGTAGGGCTATCTTAGGCAGGCAGGGCTATCTTAGGTAGGTAGGGCTATCTTAGGCAGGTAGGGCTATCTTAGGTAGGCAGGGCTATCTTAGGCAAGCAAGGCTATCTTAGGCAGGCAGGGCTATCTTAGATAGGTAGGGCTATCTTAGTTAGGTAGGACTATCTTAGGCAGGCAGGGCTATCTTAGGTAGGTAGGGCTATCTTAGGCAGGTAGGGCTATCTTAGGCAGGCAGAGCTATCTTAGGCAGCCAGTGCTATCTTCGCCTAGGAGGTCTATCTTAGGGAGGCAGGGCTAGTTCTTAGGCAGGCAGGGCTATCTTACGCAGACAGAGCTATCTTAGGCAGGTAGGGCTATCTTAGGTAGGTTGGGCTATCTTAGGTAGGCAGGGCTATCTTAGTTAGGCAGGGCTACCTTAGGCAGGCAGGACTATCTTAGGTAGGTAGGGCTATCTTAGGCACGCAGGGCCAGTAATAAGTTTAAAAAAAAAAATAATAATACTCACCTGGTTCCCCTCCTCTTCTGCTCTTCTCTTCTGCCCTGCTCTTCTGCTCTTCTCTTCTGCTCTCCTCTTCTGGTCCAGAGCCAGTGGCTGCTCGCAGCAGAGTGCGGGCTGCGGGAGCAGGCGCGTGATGATGTCATCACATCGCGCACCTGCCCCGCGGCCTCCCGGGAGCTGAACGGCCGGGATCAGAAGATCCCAGCTGTTCTGCCTCGGCCACTGCTTGCATGACTGGGTCTGTGACCCGGTCATGCAGCCGTATGGCGAGAGGGGCCTGTCAGCCCCCTGGCACAGGGGTCCGGTCTCATATGCGACCATTGTGGCCCCTGTACCTGCGCTATGTGCCGGCACTCGGGACCCACCGGGGGGAAACACGGCCCCCTCTGCGGGCGCTCTGAGCCGACACTGCTGCCCGGACCCCAGCGGCCCACCGGGCAAATGCCCGGTTTGCCCTATGGGCAGTCTGGGCCTGCACACATGTTAAAGCACCATGGACAAAAAAATAAATAAAATAAATAAAAAGTAAAATGTTCATTTACCAATAAGGGCTTTCCGGAAACGTAAATACCCTGTCTACTAGCGATTGTTCTTAGTTTACATGTACTGGGACTTTTCTTGGTACTTGTGTTTTTAGTGTAGGGATAAGTGTGTGCTAGGGACAGGAACCTGACAGGATCCTGACAATCATCCTTTTAGGGACAATTACCCTGTATACCCCTCATTTATGGGACCTTAATAGGTCAAGTGGGGGTTAATAGGATCTAAGGGCGACATGTCAGAAAAGAGGCACTTCCTTACCAGTTTTAAGGCGCATTAATTGAGTGTATAATGCGCTGAATAAATAAACCTGTCAAAAATCTGGCGCGTGGTATTACTTGTATAACATATGTAATGCGCCTAATTTAGGCATATACCAAAAAAAGGCGCATAGCATATCATTGCTAATATATTTGATGTGCCTACTTTAGGTGCATTCAAAAGTGTCATGCCTGGTGTATAATGTGCCTAGTTTTGGTGTATGATAGTTCATTTATGTAGAGCATATGGTGTCAACAGTTTTTTGGTGTAAAATACACACAAAAAAAATGGTGCAGTCCTAATGGGACATGTCGCTCTCAATCTTTTTGTTTGCACACCTTATATAGATATATATTCTCCTTACACCTTTTTGTTATTGCTGCTTTTGGTATATTCTTTGGAGTGGATATAGTAGGATTTCATAAGGTCATTTATTGTTTTAGACATTACTATCAATAAAAGTTATGTTTTAGATCTACAACCTATTTTTCGGCTTTATTATTAATTTTGGTGTTAATTAGGGAGGATGCTATTGTCCTACTAATTTTGAGTGGGTTAGTTTACATGTAATAAGATTCAACTATATTAAGATTTTAACCCAAGGAGATCCAGAAAAACTAGACTTGCTTTCCTGAGTTTACTTATTAACTTTGCTTGGGGCAATCTTTTATCATTCGATTTGTTAATTTAAGTGTACAACAAGATGTCACTGTGTAATCATAAGCATATGCTTTTTACACTGGGGGGTTCTGACACTATCAAATCATTTTGAGGGGGAATGATACAAAAATAGAAGGAAAGAAGAAACCTTGTAAACTTTCCCATTCCATCGCTGCATCACCAGTGACCCCGGCAGTTGACTTCCCCGTTCATTCTTCACGTGACTAACACAGTTATTCGTAGGCTGCAGCAGTCATGTGCTGGATGCACTACATGGACCTCTGTGGCCTTTAGAGTTTTCTTCTTTCTTCTATGTTTTATCATGCCACAATGAACTAATGAGCATTTGTTAAAGGGGTTGTCTCACTACAAGGATTGCTTTTTATGTGAAAGATCTTCCAATAACAAGTCACTTTGCAATATATGTCCATTAACAGTGTCCTACTTATTTCTAGATATCCCCTCTTGTATGGGCTGCATCAGCTCCTCAGGTCACTATAGCTACAGACCTGTTCAAATCTCTCATGATAGGCTGCCAGCACTGTTTGCTATAGCTACAGGCCTGGCTTCTACTGCAGCCTAGTGAAAGCCAGTAAACATGTCCCTGAATTCAAAATGAAACTAAGAAAACAGGACTGAGGTAAGATGAATCAATGTAGTGAGACAACCCCTTTAAGCCCTTAAGCCACAGGCCTGAAAAGGCCTTAATGACGGCTAAATTTTTAAAAGTTTTTGCCTCCCTGCATTTCAACAGTCTTAACTTTTTTTTTTTTTTTTTTTTATGGCACAGTTGTATGAATACTTGTTTTATGGTAGGGAAGTTATATTTTAGTGGATGTAGTTTGAGTTTACATATACATTTCTGCATCATTTAAAAAAAAAGTGCTGTGTGAAGATAAAAAAGCATTTTTTCTGCAATTGTTTTTTTAAGTTATTTTTTACAACATTCGCATTTCACACTAAAAAAAACAGTTACAGTATATTAATTCTACAGGTTACTATGCTTGTATGAATACCTAATATGTATAAGTTTTATATGTGTTATGTATTCACAATATTTTTTTTATTAAATATTTCTTTTTATTTTAATATTTATTTTATTTTTTCCACACTTCTTTATGTTTTTATTTATTTGTTTAATCCCATTAAGGGATAACAATATTTCCAATTTTTTTCCACTTAGCAATGTATTTTTATAGTGCTGTGTACTAATACATTGTCTTCTGTGTCAGAATGACACACAGTGTGCCCTGACAGCAGGCTTATTATACAGAGCTCTGGGGCTACTCTAGGTACACAGGGTTGACTGTATAGAAATTCCTTGTGCTCCATAGGACACTGGGAATTCTGGTGACCTGATAGAGCATGGGAATCCTCTTTGGTCCCTAATCATGGCTATTAAAGAGCTAAGTGATGGGGATCGGAGGTTTCCTCCAGGCCCAGCTATGCACAGAGACTGCTCTAGGAATGGAGCTAACTACAGGTCCATTCCTAGCACAGTTGTGGCTAGGGGCATAGCTGAAGGCTCATGGCCCCTGGTGCAAAACTTCAGCTTGGGACTCCCTACCCCCAGACAACTACTGTGAACCACTAGTGTTAACAACAGGTTAGCTACTTGGCGTGACGGATGTCTGCTGTGTAGCGGAAAATTATTTCTACCTAAATGTATTGTACAATAGAAGAAAATTCATTTGAAATTGGGACAGATAACAGAAAAAAAGAAAAACAAGTTATACAGTCAAAGCGTCTGCCTTCATCACTCTCCTTTTCGCAAAAAGGATGTAATTGAGCCGTTGTTGTTCATGTTTAGTTATTGTTGGAGTTTACACTGAACGGTTTAATTGAGATTATCTGTATTCTGTGGGTTAGTACGTATACAAAGGCCAAAAAGTACCACCACTTTATCATAGCATTTTACCACTATATAGTGACTAATACCAACCATAATACCAAAACCAATATTACCAATAATAACAATATTCAAAGACCAAAAAATAACAAAACACCATGACCAAATAATAACTCAACATATTACTACCATATACTGACTAGTACCACCATACTTTTACTGACCAAAACAAAATATATATAGACCAATAATACCAATAACAACAATATACAAGGACTAAATAATGTCGCCACATACCTACCACGATAAAGAGAGTGAATAAAACCATTGTACTTTTACTGAATCTAAACCATAACTCTTAGATCACTATTACTGTCATACAGTGACCAAATAGTGGTAAAAAGCAATTGTACATACTGTAGGTGTGCTAACATATATAAGTGATTACAGTTCAGTTACATTTAATGACTTACAGTTGACGTCTTCTCTAATGAGAGTCGTTCACTTGCCCTTTTCTTCTTCATCTGGCCCAGGCCGCCATGATGTGTTCCCTGATGAGAGATTCACTTTTCCTTTTTGTCCCATCCACTTGAGACCATCATGATGACTTCTCCCTACCTCAACTTGTCCTTGCAGAATTCATCACACAAACATGTTACACTCCTAATTTTTCCAGCAATTCCCTACCAATTCCCACCTTTATAGGCCCCTCAGTAGATAGATGGTTATATAGGCCCTTTAGTAGGTAGGGAGGTATTTAGTCCCCATTAGGTAGCTATAGGCCCCAGTAAGTAGGTCTATCCCTCATATATGGTAGGCATATATGGCCCCAAGTAGGTA
>JAODAL010067079.1:0-17462 GCA_025379985.1 Phyllomedusa bahiana
CCCAATAAATTAAAAATTAATTCACAAATCCTCCAAAATTTCAGCCCCCATATTTAAAAAAATATCCCAGATAACCCCATATACAGCTACATAATACTACCATAAGCCCAATACGCCCATATACAGCCCCCACATAATACACTATAAATGCCGGGTTTCCACCATATACAGCCCACATAATTTCTAACCATTAAGTGCTGCATTAATCCTACCAAAATACACCCAAATTAATCCATCATATAGTTGCCGGATCCTACCCAAAACAGCCCAAAAATACCACCATAAAAGTGCGAATAATCCTACCATATACAGCTCACATAAAACAACCCTAAGTGCCGGGATAATCCCACCTATAAAAAGCCCCCATAAAAACATATTAGGCCGGAAATCCCACATATACAGCCCAATTAATACCCCCCCATATAGTGCTGGGATAATCCTACCACATACAGCCTACATAATACCACCATTATCCCAGATAATTTCCCACCAATTTTCGCCCACATTAATTTACCTTATAGTCCCAGATATCCACCATATACATCCCACATAATACAACCATATATGTCAGGATAATCCTACCCAAAAACCATAAAACACCAACAAAATTACATTCACCCACATAATACCACCCATAAAACCAGATATCCCACATTACAAAATCCACATAAAACCCATATAGTGCTGGCATAATCTACATTTCAAGCCCACAAAATCATCCATATAGTCCCGGGATAATCGTACCATATACAGCCCACATAATACTACCATATAGTGCCGGGATATTCCTACCATTTACAGCCCACATAATACCACCATATAGTGCCGGGATAATCCTACCATATACAGCCCACATAATACCACCATATAGTGCCGGGATAATCCTACCATATACAGCCCACATAATACCACCATATAGTGCCGGGATAATCCTACCATATACAGCCCACATAATACCACCATATACAGCCCACATAATAATACCATATAGTGCTGGGATAATCCTACCATATACAGCCCACATAATACCACCATATAGTGTCGGGATAATCCTGCCATATACAGCCCACATAATACCACCATATAGTGTCAGGATAATCCTGCCATATACAGCCCACATAATACCACCATATAGTGCCGGGATAATCCTACCATATACAGCCCCCATAATACCACCATATAGTCCCAGGATAATCCTACCATATACAGCCCCCATAATACCACCATATAGTGCCGGGATAATCCTACCATATACAGCCCACATAATACCACCATATAGTGTCGGGATAATCCTACCATATACAGCCCACATAATACTACCATATAGTCCCAGGATAATCCTACCATATACAGCCCACATAATACCACCATATAGTCCCAGGATAACCCTGCCATATACAGCCCCCATAATAGCACCATATATTTCTGGATTAACCTCCAAATTTTCACCCACAAAATAAACCATCAAAAATAGTGGGGGGGGGCCCGGGGGGGATAAACCCAAAATATTTCAGCCCACATAAAACCATCCCTAAAGTGCCGGAGTTAAACCGCCCCATATCCCCGCCCCCAAAAACCACCATATATTTCCCCCCCAAACCCTGCCAAATTTTCTCCCCCATAAAAGCACCTTTAGTGCCGGGGGAATTACCCATATACAGCCCAAAAATAATTAAATACCATAAAAGTGCCGGGGGGTTTAAAACCCCCATATAAAACCCACAAAATACCATCAAATAGTTTTCCGGGATAAACCTACTAAAAAACAAACCCAAAAAAATACCATCAATTTGTGCCCATTTAATCCTACCATATACCCCCCACATAATACCCAAAAAAGTGTCCGGATAATCCAAACCCTATACAGCCCACTTTAAAACCACCACCCCCTAGGCCCGGGAAAAATTTTCCCACCATATACGCCCCCCTAATAAATACCATATAGTGCCAGGATAATTTCCCACCATATACAGCCCCCAAAAATAAACCCCCATATAGTGTCGGGGTAATCCAAACCCTATAAAACCCCCATAATAATACCATATAGTGGCCGGGAATAAAACCCCGGGCCCTAAACGGCCCCAAAATTTAAAAAAACCCCTTAAGTCCCCGGAAAATCCAAACCTATACAGCCCACATTTAAAACCCAATATAGTCCCAAAGGGTAATTTCCCACCCCTTTTACAAACCCACATAATACTCCCAAAATATCCCCAGGATTAAACCTAAACCATAAACGCCCACCCAAAAACCACCTATAGTGGGAAAATTCTACCATATACAACCCACCCTAAAAACACCATTTAGTGGGCCCGGATAACTTAACCCTTTTACACCCCCTAATACCACCCAAAATTGTTGTAGGGTTTTTTCCACCCAAAAAAAAAAAAAACCCACATAAATACCCCCCATATAGTGCCCGGAAATAATCCTACCATATACAAAACCCCCATTAAAAAACCCCCCAAAAAAAAATAAATGTCAGGGGTAAATTCCAACCATTTTTCGACCCCCCCAAAAATACTTACCCCTTATAGTTCCCCGGATAATTTCCCCCAATTTTTACACCCCCATAAAAACCCTTTTATTTGTGCCAGGGTAAATTTCCCACCCTTTTACAAACCCCCCAAATACCACAAAAAAGTGGGCCGGATTTTCCTTTCCATATTAAAAAGCCCACATAATACCACCCTTTTTAGTCCAGGAAAATCCTTTCCATATACACCCAAAATAAAACCCACCAAATAGTGCCCGGATAAATCCTCCCTTTTTACACCCCCATAATTTCAAAATTTTAGTTCCAAAGGTAAATCCTACCAAAAAAAAGCCCACATAATACCCCCTATATTTCCAGGAAAAAACCTAAAATATACAGCCCAAATAAAACTACCATTTTTAAAAAGCCCCCAATAAAAACCACCATATAAGCCCCCCTTAATTCAACCCCCCTAAAACCCCTTTGGTTTTAAAGGGTTTTTGTGTACACAGCACTGGATTCTTAACTGTTTTTCGGGGGATTCAGTATTTTGACCGTACCCAGTGACCCGCAGACCGCAATAGAAAATCTTTTTAAATTTTAAAATAAACCCCAGAACTGTCTGGGGGGATATAGAACATGGTACTGGGCCCCGGGAATTTTCCCCGAACCGTGGTGTGGCGCGGTTCCAGCATTTTTTATAAAACCCTCTATTGCCGACTTGTAGGTTTTATCCTCATGATAGTTTGGGGGCAATTTTGATCGTTAATACAGCCCCTTTTTTCCCCGGGGTTTCAGCTTTTAAATTTTCCCGCTTTTTGTTCGGGTGTGGGCTTTTTTAACCCTTTATTCTCCCCCTTTCCCGTTCAGGCTGTATTTTGGTTTTTAAAAGCTTTAGGGTCCCGGTTTTTTGTTCATTTTCCCCTGGCCAGTTCTACAGCTTCAGGTTTCCTGCTTCCTTTCAAAGGGGGGTTTTGTTTTTTTTCTACAAACTTAAAGGGTCCCGCTTTTGTTTTATTCTTTGCCCCATTTTTACAGCTTCAGGCTCCTGCTTTCCCGTTCAGGGTTTTGGGGGGGTTTTTGGTTTTTACAGCTTCAAAAATCCAAAACTTTCTATTGGGGCTTTTGGGTGGTTCTACCCGGGTTTTAGGTCCCCCCCCCCCTTCCGTTCCGAGGCTGTTGGGGTTTTTACAGCTTCCGGCTTTCCCGCATCCTGTTTTAGGCGGTTTGGGTGGGTTTTTAACCCGCTTCACTTCCCCACTTCCGTTCAGGCTGTGGGTGGGGGTTTTACAGCCTTTCAAGGGCCCCACTTTTTTGTTTTTTGGCGTGGGAGGTTCTACCGCTTTAGGGTACCCGCCCTTTCCCTTTTTGGCTTTGTGGGGGGCTACCCGGGTTTTTAGGCCCCGCTTCCTGTTCAGGCTGTGGGGGGTTCTTTCAGCTTCCGGGCTCCTGCAAACCGTTTCATTTCTGGGGGGTGGTTCTACAGCTTTTCCGGCTCCTTCCCTCCCGTTCCCCTCGTGTGGGGTTTTTTTTCTAAAGCTTTTCCGGGGTCCTGCATCCCTTTCAGGTTTGTGGGGTGGTTCTACAACTTCAGGCTCCCACTTCCTTTTCAGGGTTTGGGCGGGTTCTACAGTTCAGGCTCCCCCCTTTACCTTTGGGGTTTAAAAGGCCCCCCCTTTTTTGGGGCGGTTTTTACAGCTTCAGGCTCCCGCTTCCTGTTCAGGCTTTTTGGGGGGGGTTTTACAGGGTTCAGGGTCCCGGGTTCCCCGTTTTAGGGGTGGGTTTGGGGGTTTTTTACAGCTTTAGGCCCCCCGCTTTTTGTTCAGGTGTGGGTGGGGTTTTTAAACAAGCTTCCGCTTCCCTTTTTTTCAAAGGGTGGGCGATTCCCAAAAGCCCCCTTTCCCGGGTCCTTTCATCCTGTTCAGGTTGGGGGGGTAGGTTCCCACAGTTTTTTTAGGCTCCCACTTCCCGTTCATTTTTGGGCGATTCTAAGCGTTTAGGGTTCCCCACTTTTCCCGTTTAGGCGGGGTTTGGGGGTTTTTTACAGCTTCAGGGCATTCTACAGTTTCAGGGGTCCCGCTTCCTGTTTCTGTGGGTGATTTTACAAACTCAGGGTCCGCTTCCTGTTCAGTCTGTGGGCGGTTCTTTCAGCTTCGGGGGCCCCCCTTCTTGCTCCAGGCTTTGATAGATTTTTTAAAAGCCCGTGATGACTGCTTCAGATCTTTCTTTCCTAGCTGAGCCCCTTTTTGAGGGGCATTGGGGATGGAGGGGGCTAAATAGCCGGGACGAAGGCTTGTTCTAATGGGGTTTTAAAATTATTTAGTAAGAAAATATAAGCAAGCTCTTGTACTGTTTTAAAAAGACACCAAACAGGGGGAAAATTTGGTTTACCAGCCGGGCCATTCCTTGAAAGGGCAGAGGTGGGACGAAAACGTAAAGGGCGGCTTGTATTTCACTTGCAAAAGATAAGAAATGGCCCCAAATTTGAAAGGAAGCAAAATAGGAAAAGCAATGTGTTAGGTTTTAAAAATTTTTTTTTACCTTTTCTCATGTTTTAAAGCCCCTTCCTTTTTGGTGAGAGCGCCCCTTAAAGAGCCACACTGGATTTCCTTTTTGTTTGCTACCAGCTATTTTTGTTCTTTGCAGATTTGGTTTCAACCATGCTATTGACCCTTTTAAAATTTTTGGCCGCTGTGTCACAAACTGACCACCATTCCAGTGCATTCTCCCCAGTGCATACATGATGTAGTCTTTCCCCCGAAAAATTTAGTGTTTCTCCCCAAAAAATATCCAATAGTAGGTGAGTCCCTTTTATGAGAGTTGCAGAGTTATGAACTCCACTTCCTATTCAAAGCAGCTTGGGGCAATTTTCCCGTCTTTTCTTTAAGAAGCGCCTTCCCGCAATTTTCCCGGGAAGACAAAAGCTGACCTCTATAATACCCCAAGACTCTAAAAAACACGTAAGTTTAAGCCCGGCTGAAGCGCATCTTAAAAAGAATACACAGGGAGACTGCACACACAAAAAATTAAGACAGGCCCGAAAACTTCATCCCTAGAATAAAAAGGAAAAAGCACAAAAGCTAAATATTTGAGACAGGCTGAAAGGGGCCCCCTTACTTTAGGGAAAACAAGGAGACTGCACACAGCTAATATTAGAGACAGGCTGAAGCTGCAAACTCATAGAATTTCACCGGGAACCCCCCAACCGCTAATTTTTAGAGACATGCTTTAAGCTTCATCTCATAAAAATAACAGGGACTGCCCCACAGCTAATATTAAAAAGACAGGCTGGGAAACTGGGGGAAAACTCATTTGGGGGAAAAAACAAGGGGACTCTACAAAGTAATAATTTTGAACAGGCTGAAAGTGCCCTCTCATAGAAACACAGGAGATCACACAGCTTAAAAATTGAGAAAGGGGGCTGAACTGCATCTCATAGAAATAACCGGAGACTCAAAACGCTAATATTTGAGACAGGCTGAAAGCGGGTTTTCCTATAAAAACCCCAGGAGACTGCACACATTAAATATTAGAGAAGGCTGAACGGGATCCATAGAATAAAAGGAGACGGGGAAAAACGCTAATATTATAAAAAAGGCTTTAAGGGTTTCATTTTCATTTGAATTTCAAAAGGGGAAACCCCGCACAAAAACCCAAAATTAAAAGAAAGGTTTAAAACCCGCATTCCATAGAAAACACAGGAGATGCAAAACAGCTAATATTTTGAGACAGGCTGAAGGTTTCATCTCATTTTGAATACACAGGAGATCTGCACACAGCTAATTTTTAGGAATGTTTAAAAACTGCAAAAACTTTGAATACCCCAGGAGAAATGGCAAAAGTAATATTAGGAAAACCAAAGGGGTTTAAACGCATCTTTATAGGGAAAAACAGGAGGGCTGCACACAAACAAAAAATTAGAGAAAAGGCTGAAGCGCATCTTTTTTTGAATTTCAAGGAGACGAAAACAGCTAATATTTTAAAAGGGGTTTAAGCTGCATCTTATTTGAATTTCACAGGAGGGGCTGGCACACAGCTAATATTAGAGCAGGGTGAAGCGGGTTCTTAAAAAATACACAGGAGACGCCCCCAACACTTTTTAAAAATAGAAAACAGGGGTGAAGCTGCATCTCATAAGGGAAAACAAGGAGACTGGCACACAACTTTAAAATTAGAGAAGGCCCGGTTAAACTGCAATTTTTCATAGAATAAAACAGGGGAAGGCACACAGCAAATTTTTAGAGGCAGGCTTTAAGAGCTTTTTCTTATAGAAAACACAGGAGACTTCAAAACAGCTAATATTAGAGAAGGCTTGGGAAACTTGCATCCATAGTAATACACAGGAGGGCTCTGCCCCACGCTAATATTAAAAGGGCAGGTGAAGCTGAAAACAAGAAACCAGGGGACCCCTTTCACACCGCTAATTAAACAGGCTGAACGGGATCTCATAGAAACAAAAGGGGACCTTTTGCAAACAGCCCAATATTAGGGCCCGGCTGAAGCTGCATCTCATAGAATACACAGGAGACCCCCTTTAAAACAAACTATTTAAGGAACAAAACCCGGAAAAACTTTTTAAATAACCCTTTTCATAGAATACCCCAGGAGACTTTCACACACTAATATTAAAAGACAGGCTGAACTGCATCTCATTTGAAAACAAGGAGATTTTCACACAAGCTAAAATTAGAGAAAGGGTGAAGCTGCAAACTTCATAGAATTCACAAGGGGGTGCACAAAAGCTAATAACGAGACAGGCCCGAAGCCCGCATCTCATAGGAAAAACCTTTACTGGGAAACCACAGCTAATATTTAGAAGTGAAGTGCAAACTATAGAAAAACACAGGAGACCCGACCAAACAAATATTTGAGACCCCCCCCCCCCCCCCGGGGGTAAGTTGCATCTCATAAAAATAAAACAGGAAAACGCACACAGCTAATATAAAGACGGGTTATAGCGAAACTTAAGAAATACACAGGTAATGAAAACACTAATATTATTACAGGCCCGAAGCTGCATCTCAAGAATACACCAAAGGGGACTGGCACACACTAAAATTTAGAGACAGGGTTGGGAAACTGCATCTATAAATACCCCAGGAGACTCAAAACCCTAATATTTTGAGCAGGGTTTTAAGCTGATCTCATAGAATTTTCCAGGGGGACTGGAACCCCAGGGTTAATTTTAGAGACAGGCTGAACTGATCTCATAGAATACACAGGAATACTGGGAACAGCTAATTTAATTTGAGAACCCCCCCCGGGTTTAACTGCATCCATTGGGAAAACACAGGGGAACCCGCAACCCCCCAAAGGGAAGGGAAAAGTTTAATAGTTAAGGGGAAGACAAGGGTTTTGGGGGCAGGGGAATCCCCATAGAATACACAGGAATTTCACACAGCTAATATTAGAGACTGGCTGAAACCCCGCATCTCATAGAATATACCAAAGGGGAAGCACCCCCAGGCTAATATTTGAGAAGGCTGAAGCTGAAACTCAAAGAAAACACAGGAGAATGCACACAGCTAATTTGCAAGGGGCCCCGGTGAACAGGGGCTCTCAAAGAAGTACAAAAGGAGACCCCTTTCACACACCCAATAAAAAGAGACAGGAAAAGCTGCATCTTTTTAGAATACACAGGGACTCTGCACACGTAATATTAAAAACAGGGTGAAGTGGAAAATCAAAAGGATAAACAAGGAGACTGCCCCCACAAAAAACTAATATTAGAAAACAAAGGGTAAGCTGCATCAATAGAATTTTCAAAAGGAGGATTTTCCCCACAGCCTTAAAATTAATAGGGCACGCCCCGAAACAAAATTTTTGGCCGGGATATTTCCCTTGGGTGATTGAGGCCCGGGGGCCCCTTTATGTCCCCGTGACCCCCTCTGATTTTGGGGGTGGGAGGAACGCTTCCCGTTATCAGAGGCCCCCCCCGCCCGGGTGATTTTCTGGGGGTCTCTTTCCCGGGGTGTGTACGGTTTAGTCCTTTTTTGTTTTTCCCGGAGATGGGCCCGCAGTTTGTGAGTGGGCCACAGGGCAGGCTTTGAGGGTTTTGGATCTTTCCGCTTGTGGGCCATGTGATCGACTCATGGAAGAGAAAAAAATAGGGTTTGTAATTAGTTTTAGGTTGTGAAAATGACGGAAGGGGCCCAAGGGCCTGGGGACGGGGTTGACCCTGTTTTTTTCCTCCCCCTTGCTCTGTTTTTTGGGGGGATTTTTTCCCGCAGGGTCGCATTTTTTCGTTTTGACCTTTTTAAAGGGGCCATCCCTCTTGGGGGGTTAACATTTCCAAAGGCACAAGGGCCCCAAACCCCCTTGTCCTGCCGGGGGAAAAGGGGCTTGGGGCCCTTTGGGGCCCCTTTCAGAAGCGCCGCCGAAAGGGGCCCCTTTTTGCAAACATCAGCCCCTTAAACCCCCCAGCGGATCAGTGGTGAACAGGGACATGACCCCGGATTCAAATCACATTGCGGGGGCTCACAGATTCCAAACTCCTGAGCCCCAAATGTTTTTGCTTTAAACGGGGGGGCACGACCCTTATTACCCAAATAAATTTTTTATTGGATATATAGTAACGTTTTCGGCCGGTTCTGTGATTTGGGTGCGGGGCCGGTTCTTTTGGGTGTGGGTGGCGGGGCCGGGGTTTCCCGTGGGTGTTGGGGGGGGGCCGGTTTTTATGATGTGGGTGGGGGTTTTTTTTTTCCGGGCGGTTCTTTTTGTTTGGGGTTTTGGTGGGAGGGCCGGTTTTGTGATGGTCGGCCTTTGGATGGCCGGGTTCCATTTTGGGGTGGGTGGGGGCCGGGTTCCCCTGAAGTTCCCTTTTCGGCCCTTGGGGGTTCTGTGTTTTTGGGTGCGGGCCGGTTCTATGTGTTTCTGCGGCCCGGTTCTTGATTCCGCGGCCGGGTTTTTGGATGTCCGCGGCCGGGCCCCGTATGTTTGCGGCGGCCGGTTCTAGATTTGCTGCGGCCGGTTTTGATTCGCTGCGGCCGGTTCTGGGTGTTGCTGGGGGGGTTTTTATGTCGCGCGGCCGGTTTTGAGTTGCGGGCCCCGGTTATTTCGGTTTATGTAGCTGCGGCGGTTTTGTATGCGCTGCGGCCCGGTTTTTGATGCCTGCGGCCGGTTTTGTGTCCCTGCGGCCGGTTCTTGTTTTGCGCGGCCGTTTTTGTATTTCCGGGGGCCGGTTTTTGTGAGTCGCTGCGGCCGGTTCTGTGATGTCGCTGCGGCCGGTTTCTTAGTCGGCGGCCGGTTCTTGATTCCCCTGCGGCCGGTTCTGTGATGTCGCTGGGGGCCGGTTCTGGGGTTTTGGGGGAGGGGCCGGTTTTTGTGATGTCCTGCGGCCGGGTTCAGATTCGTGGGCGGGGGTTTTGTATGTCGGCCGGCCCATTTTGTGATGTCGCGCGGCCGGCTGTGATTCGCTGCGGCCGGTTTTTTGAGTCGCTGCGCCGGTTTTTTGTGATTCGCTCGGCCGGTTTGTTTAGTCGCTGCGGCCCCGGTTTTGGGTTTGCTGCGGCCCGGGTTTTTCCCCCGGGGGGGCCCCCGGCCGGTTCGGAGCGCTGCGGCCGTTCTGGATGTCGCGGGCCGGTTTTTTGGGTGTCGCTGCGGCCGGTTCTGTATGTCGCGCGGCCGGTTTATATGTCGCTGCGGCCTTTGTGAGTCGCGCGGCCGTTTGTGTCGCTGCGGCCGGGTTTTTGGGGCCTGCGGCCGGTTTTTTGATGTCGCTTCGGCCGGGTTTTTGATGTCGCGGGCCGGTTCTGGATGTCGCTGCGGCCCGGCTAGGGTGGGGGCCGGCTGTGAGTCGCTGCGGCCCCGGTTCTGTGATGTCGCGCGGCCGGTCTTGTGTCGCTGCGGCCGGTTTTGTGATGTCCCCGGGCCGGTTCTTGGGGTTCGCTGCGGCCGGTTCTTGATTGTGCGGCCGGTTCTGTGATTCGTGCGGCCCGGTTCTGGTGTGGGGGGCCCGGGGTTTTTGATGGGGGCTGGCGGCCCCCTTCTGGATTCGCGCGGCCGGTTGTATGGGCGCGCGGCGGTTCTTTGTGTCGCGCGGCCGGTTTTTTGATGTGGGTGCGGCCGGGTTCTTATGTCGCTGGGGCCCGGTCGTGATTCCGCGGGCCGGTTCGTGAAAAGTCGCGCGGCCGGTTCTGTGAGTCGTGGGGGCCCGGGCGGGGTGTGGGGGCCGGTTTTTTTGGAGCGCGCGGGCCGGGTTTTTTTGGATTGGGGGCGGCCGGTTTTTGATGTCCGCGGCCGGTTTTTGATTTCGCTGCGGCCGGTTCTGTGATGTGCTGCGGGCCCGGGTTTTGGATGTCCCTGCGGCCGGTTGTTTGATGTCGCTGCGGCCGGTTCTGTGATGTCGCTGCGGCCGGTTCTGTGATGTCGCTGCGGCCGGTTCTGTGATGTCGCTGCGGCCGGTTCTGTGATGTCGCTGCGGCCGGTTCTGTGATGTCGCTGCGCTCAGCCGTGTTCCTATTCAATTTGTGACGTTTCTGCTCTCGGAGGCTCATACTGGTCAGTACTGGCCTCCTGTGCACCTTTCTATGTGAGGGGGTTGGGTCATACTGGTCAGTACTGGTTTCCTGTGCACCCTTCTATGTGAGGCGGTTGGGTCATACTGGTCAGTACTGGTCTCCTGTTTCCCCTTCTATGTGAGGCGGTTGGGTCATACTGGTCAGTACTGGCCTCCTGTGCACCCTTCTATGTGAGGCGGTTGGGTCATACTGGTCAGTACTGGCCTCCTGTGCACCCTTCTATGTGAGGCGGTTGGGTCATACTGGTCAGTACTGGTCTCCTGTATACCCTTCTATGTGAGGCGGTTGGGTCATACTGGTCTGTACTGGTCTCCTGTGCATCCTTCTATGTGAGGCGGTTGGGTCATACTGGTCAGTACTGGTCTCCTGTGCACCCTTCTATGTGAAAACGGTTGGGTCATACTGGTCAGTACTGGTCTCCTGTGCACCCTTCTATGTGAGGCGGTTGGGTCATACTGGTCAGTACTGGCCTCCTGTGCATCCTTCTATGTGAGGCGGTTGGGTCATACTGGTCAGTACTGGCCTCCTGTGCACCCTTCTATGTGAGGCGGTTGGGTCATACTGGTCAGTACTGGTCTCCTGTGCACCCTTCTATGTGAGGCGGTTGGGTCATACTGGTCAGTACTGGCCTCCTGTGCACCCTTCTATGTGAGGCGGTTGGGTCATACTGGTCAGTACTGGCCTCCTGTGCATCCTTCTATGTGAGGTGGTTGGGTCATACTGGTCAGTACTGGTCTCCTGTGCATCCTTCTATGTGATGCTGTTGGGTCATACTGGTCAGTACTGCCTCCTCTGCACCCTTCTATGTGAGGCGGTTGGGTCATACTGGTCAGTACTGGCTCCTTGCACCCTTCTATGTGAGGCGGTTGGGTCATACTGGTCAGTACTGGCTCCTGGGCATCCCTTCTATGTGAGGCTGGTTGGGTCATACTGGTCAGTAACTGGCCCTGTGCACCCTTCTATGTGAGGCGGTTGGGTCATACTGGTCAGTACTGGCCTCCTGTGCACCCTTCTATGTGAGGCGGTTGGGTCATACTGGTCAGTACTGGCCTCCTGTGCACCCTTCTATGTGAGGGGGTTGGGTCATACTGGTCAGTACTGGTCTCCTCTGCACCCTTCTATGTGAGGTGGTTGGGTCATACTGGTCAGTACTGGCCTCCTCTGCACCCTTCTATGTGAGGCGGTTGGGTCATACTGGTCAGTACTGGTCTCCTGTGCATCCTTCTATGTGAGGCGGTTGGGTCATACTGGTCAGTACTGGTCTCCTGTGCACCCTTCTATGTGAGACGGTTGGGTCATACTGGTCAGTACTGGTGTCCTGTGCATCCTTCTATGTGAGGCGGTTGGGTCATACTGGTCAGTACTGGCCTCCTGTGCATCCTTCTATGTGAGGCGGTTGGGTCATACTGGTCAGTACTGGCCTCCTGTGCACCTTCTATGTGAGGTGGTTGGGTCATACTGGTCAGTAACTGGCCCTCCGTGCACCCTTCTATGTGAGAGGTTGGGTCATACTGGTCAGTACTGTTCCTGTGCACCCTTCTATGTGAGGGGGTTGGGTCATACTGGTCAGTACTGGCCCTGCTCCCTCTATGTGAGGCGGTTGGGTCATACTGGTCATGTACTGGCCTCCTTGCCCCTTCATGTGAGGGGTGTTGGTCATACTGGTCAGTACTGGCCTCCTCTGCACCCTTCTATGTGAGGCGGTTGGGTCATACTGGTCAGTACTGGCCTCCTGTGCACCCTTCTATGTGAGGCGGTTGGGTCATACTGGTCAGTACTGGTCTCCTGTGCTCCCTTCTATGTGAGGTCGGTTGGTCATACTGGTCAGTACGTGCCCTCCTGTGCTCCCTTCTATTGTGAGGCGTTGGGTCATACTGGTCAGTACTGGCCTCCTTTGCATCCTTCATTTGAGGCGGTTGGGTCATACTGGTCAGTTACGGCTCCTGTCATCCCTTCATGTGAGGCGGTTGGGTCCATACTGGTCAGTACTGGCCTCCTGTGCACCCTTCTATTGAGGTGGTATGGGTCATACTAGGTCAGTACGGTCCTCCTGCTGCCACCTTCTATGGAGCGGTTGGGTCATACTGGTCAGTACAGGCCTCCTTGCACCCTTCTATGTGAGGCGTTGGGTCATACTGGGCAGTACTGGCCTCCTTTTGCATCCTTCTAAGTGGATGGTTTGGTTTATACTGGTCAGTACTGGCCTCCTTGCACCCCTTTTATGTGAGGCTTTGGGTCATACTGGTCATACTGGCTCCGCGCACCCTTCTAAGTGAGGGTTGGGTCATACTGGTCATACTGGGCCCCTGTGCACCCTTCTATGTGAGGCGTTGGTCAAACTGTCAGAACTGCCTCCTGTGCACCTTCTATGTGAGGCGGTGGGTCATACTGGGCAGTAAAGGCCCCTGTAACCCATCTATGTGAGGGGTTGGGTCCATACTGGTCATACTGGCCTCCCTGCACCTCCTTAAAGTGAGGCGGTTGGGTCTACTGGGTTCAGTACTGGCCTCCTGTGCACCCTTCTATGTGGAGGCGGTTGGTCATACTGTCAGTACTGGCCTCCTTTGCCCCTTCTATGTGAGGCGGTTGGTCCTACCTGGTCATTACTGGGCCCCCTGCATCCCTTCTATTGAGGCGGTTGGTCATACTGGTTTAGTACTGGTCCTCCTGTGCACCTTCTATGTGGGCGTTGGGTCATACTGGTCAGTACTGGTCCTGTGCATCCTTCTATGTGAGGCGGTTGGGTCATACTGGTCAGTACTGGCCTCCTGTGCATCCTTCTAAGTGAGGCTGTTTTGGTCAACGGTCAGTACTGGCCTCCTGGCACCCCTTTTATTGAGTTTTGGGTCATACTGTCAGAAATGGCCTCCTTGCACCTCTATGTGAGGCGGTGGTCATACTGGTCAGTACTGGTCTCCTTGGCACCCTTTTATTTTGAGGCGTTGTCATACTGGTCAGTACTGGCCCTCCTGTGCACCCTTCTATTGAGGCGGTTGGGTCATACTGGTCAGTACATGGGCCTCCTTGCACCCTTCTATGTGAGGCGTTGGTCATACTGGTCAGTACTGGCCTCCCCTTTTCATCCTTTTATGTGAGGGGTTGGGTCATACTGGGCAGTACTGGTCTCCTGTGCACCCTTCTATGTGAGGCGGTTTGGTCATACTGGTCAGTACTGGTCTCCCCTTGCACCCTTCTATGTGAGGGGTTTGGGGCATACGGCCAGTAAATGGCCTCCTGTGCACCCTTCTATGTGAGGCTTTGGTCATACTGGTCAGTACTGGCCTCCTGTCATCCTTTCTATTTGAGGGTTGGTCATACTGGTCCATACTGGCTCCTGTGCATCCCCTTTTATGTGAGGGGTTGGGTCATACTGGTCAGACTGGTCTCCTTGCCCCTTCTAATGTAGGGCGGTTGGGTCAATACTGGCAGTACTTGGCCCCCTGTGCTCCCTTCTATGTGAGGCGGTTGGGTCATACTGGTCAGTACTGGCTCCTTGCACCCTTCTATGTGAGTGGTTGGTCATACTGGTCATACTGGGTCCTGTGCACCCTTCTATGTGAGGCGGTGGGTCATACGGTCATAAGCGCCTCCTTGCACCCCTTTAATGTGAGGGGTTGGGTCATACTGGTCAAATACTGGCCCCCTGTGCATCCCTTCTATGTGAGCGTTGGGTCATAACGGTCAGTACTTGGCCTCCTGTGCACCCTCCCATGTAGGGGTTGGGGCATACTGGTCAGTACCTGTCCCTGTGCACCCTCATGTGAGGCGGTTGGGTCATACTTGGTCAGTACGGCCTCCTTGCATCCTTCTATGTGAGTGGTTTGGGTCATACTGTCATTTCTGGCCTCCTGTGCACCCTTCTATGTGAGGCGGTTTGGGGCATACTGGTCATACTGGGCCCCCTTGCACCCCTTCTATGTGAGGGGTGGGTCATACTGGTCAGAAATGGTCTCCCTTGGGGATCCCCTTTTATGTGGGGGCGGTTTGGGGCATACTGGCAGTACTGGCTCCTGTTAAACCCCTTTTATGTGAGGGGGTTTTGGGCATTTCTGGTCGTACTGGTCTCCGTTAAACCCCCCCATGTTTTGCGGTTTGGGGCCCTAGGTCATTTCTGGCCCTGGGCCCTTCTATGTGAGGGTTTTTTGGGTCATACTGGTCAGTACTGGGCCCCCCGTGCTCCCTTTTATGTGGGCGGTTTGGGGCAACTGGTCATACTGGGGGGCCCCCTGTTCCCTTCTATTGAGGCGGTTGGGTCGGGCCCCCTCTTGGGCCCCTGGGTTTAGGGCCCGGCCCCCAGCCCGGGGCCCCCCCCTCTCTTTTTGTGACTGGGAAAATTTTTTTTTAATTTTCAGGGAAAACAAAGATTTTTTTACATAAAAAGGGCCCCCGGGCCAAAAATTTTGGGGGAAGCCTTGTTCCCTTTGTCTTCACCCGAGGCCCCCCCACCCAAACGTGGGAGGCGGGCGCGGGGGTTTAAAGCAGGCCGCAGCCACTGGGGCCCGGAACTGCGGCCCTCCTTTCAGCCATTGTTGGGGGGAAAGGGGAATAAAAAGGGTTTTTAAGGGGAAAAAAGGGGGGCCCCCGGGGGTGTGGGCCCAGCCGTCCTCGCTTTTTCCCGACCTTGGGGCCCGGGTTCAAATTGTATTGTTTTTGTTCCTTTTTTATCGCTCGTGTCATTTGCATGTTCTGGGGCGGTTTTGTGAGTATCATTGTGCATGTGCTGTGGTATCAGTATCATTGTATGTGTGCTGTGTGCACAGGGCGGTCATGTCGCCCCCAGATCCTAAGTTTTTTGTTGCCAAATTTGTGTTACATTGTTTTCATTTTGTGCTCGCTTTTGTGTCGCTTTTTCCCTGTGTGTGTGCTCGCTGGGTGTGTGCTCGCTTTTTGGGGGTTGGGGTGTGCTCGCTTTTTTGTGTGTGCTCGCGTGTGTGTGGTGCTCGTGTTGGGGGTGTCGTGTGTGCTCGCTTTTTGTGTTTGTGCTCCGGGGGTTGAGGACGTGGGTTTTGGTGTGTTGCTCGCTTGGGTTTGGGGTGTGGTGTGTGTGCTAGGGGTTGTGTGTGGTTGCTGTGTGTGCCCCTGTGTGTGTGCTGTGTGTGTGCTCGCTGTGTGTGTGCTCGCTGTGTGTGTGTGCTCGCTGTGTGTGTGTGTGCTCGGTGTGTGTGTGCTCGCTGTGTGTGCTCTCGTGGTGTGTTTCTCGCTGTGTGCTCCCCTGTGGGGGTGTGTGCTTGGGTGTTTGTTGTGCTTGTGACAGGGCGGCCCCCGTCCCCCCCCGGATCCTTGGGAGTTTGTGTTTTGCCATTAGGGTTTAAAATTTTTGCTCGCTGTGTGTGTGTGTGTGCTCGCTGTGTGTGTGTGTGTGTGCTCGCTGTGTGTGTGTGTGCTCGCTGTGTGTGTGTGTGTGTGCTCGCTGTGTGTGTGTGTGCTCGCTGTGTGTGTGTGTGTGCTCGCTGTGTGTGTGTGTGTGTGTGTGTGTGTCCCCGGGGGGTTTGGGTTTTGTGTGTGTTTGCGGTGTGTGTGTGCTCGCTGTGTGTGTGTGCTCGCTGTGTGTGCTGTGTGTGCTCGCTGTGTGTGTGCTGTGTGTGTGCTCGCTGTGTGTGTGCTCGCTGTGTGTGCTCGCTGTGTGTGTGTGTGTGCTCGCTGTGTGTGTGCTCGCTGTGTGTGTGTGTGTGCTCGCTGTGTGTGTGCTCGCTGTGTGTGTGCTGTGTGTGTGTGTGCTGTGTGTGCTCGCTGTGTGTGTGTGTGCTGTGTGTGTGCTGTGTGTGTGCTGTGTGCTCGCTGTGTGTGTGCTGTGTGTGTGCCCTTGGGGTTCTTGCTTGGGGTGCTCGCTTTTGTGTGTTTTTCCCCGTGGTGGGGGTGCCCCGTGTGTGTGGCTGTGTGTGTGCTTGGGTGTGTGTGTGTGTGCTTGGCTGCGTGGGGTGTGCTTGGTGTGTGTGTGCTTTTGTGGGTGTGCCCCGCTGTGTGCTTTGTGTGTGTTTTGTGCTGTGTGTGTGTTGTGTGTGTGGGGCTTCCCGGGGTGGTGCTTGTGTGTGTGTGCTGTGTGTGCTCGCTGTGGTTGTGTGGGGGGTGTGTGTGCGGGGTGTTCTGTGGGGTGCGGTTTTGGGGTGTTCTGGGGGTTTTTGTTGTCGCTGTGTGTGTGCTTGCTGGGGTTGTGTGGGGGTTTTTGTGTGCTCGCTGGGTGTGGGTGTGTGGTGTGTGGGGGCTGTGTGGTGTGTGGGCTCGTGTGGGGGGTGTGCTGTGTGTGGGGTTGTGCTCGCTTTGTGTGTTGCTGGGTTTGTGTGTGTGTGGGGTGCTCCCTTTTTGTGTTGTGTGTGCTCGCTGTGTGTGCTCGCTTTTTGTTGTGTTGGGGTCGCTTGTGGGGCTGGTTTGGTGTGTGTGCTCGCTGTGTGTGTGCTTGGTTTGTTTTTGCTCCTTGTGTGGGGTTGTGTGTGTTGGTTTTGCTTGTTGTGTTGGGTTGGTGTTTTTGT
>JAODAL010067080.1:0-17462 GCA_025379985.1 Phyllomedusa bahiana
GGGAGGGGGGGCCCGTGAGGATGGAGGCTGCTGGGTGGATGGAGGCTGCTGGGTGGATGGAGGCTGCTGGGAGGATGGAGGCTGCTGGGAGGATGGAGGCTGCTGGGTGGATGGAGGCTGCTGGGTGGATGGAGGCTGCTGGGTGGATGGAGGCTGCTGGGAGGATGGAGGCTGTTCTCTGTAGCACTGTGCGGCTGCTGGCAGGTATCTGGCTCTTCTGTCCTGATTCCTCTGTGCTGCTCTATCAGAAAGTGATTACTAATGAGTTCCTATGATAACCCCATTGTAATTGGCATCTGACACCAGAGCTGAGATCCTCGATATTTACTGCACAACAATCAGAGCAGATAATCTCCCGTCACATTATAACGCTCCCTCCTATCACTGCGAGCAGCCATATCCAGGCCCAGGTGTTATAATGGTGGGAGATGGAGCTGTCTATAATATCTATATCTATATATAGGTGAGGCTGGGGCAGGCTGTCACTACTGCCAGGCATCGATGTGCCAATCATCACGTTGGCAGAACATTGCCCTGGTGGCTACCAATAAGAAGGTGATAGAGGATTGGCCCTTCTATAAACCCCCTATATAATCATATTATTAAAATCTTTAGAGTTTTCATAATGACCATGCTAAAACTAATTTAAAGGCTGGTAGGTTAATGAAAATGCAAAAAGGGGCATAATCTGTTTTTTTCTGCATTTTACATTTTCTTAAAGTGAATTAGATGATAATTAATAATAATAAATAATAAATACTACTAACAATAATAATAATAGTAAATATTACTAATAATAAATAATAATAATAATAATAAATACTACTACTAATTAATAATAATAATAATAATAATAATAATAATAGAAATACTACTACTACTACTACTACTAATAATAATAGAAATACTAATACTACTACTAACAATAATAATAATGAATAATAATAATGCATCTAATAACTGACATTTTATGCTAATTATTATTATAATTAAAAAATTTGCTTTAAATGTTCATTTTCCTCCCGGCTTTTAGTTTTTTATCTTTTTAAAGAATCGAAAATTTCAATAATTAGTGTTAAAATTTAATATTTAATTTTTAAAATTTGAGCAGAAATAAGGAAAATACTTTTAAAAAGCAAATGAAAATACACTAATAATAAGCATAAGAAATGTCAATTGTATTATTATTATTATTAATATTATTATTTAGCAACAGTATAGGGAACATACATTTATTTAGTGGCAATTATCACACACTACTAATGATAATAACAACAATAATAATAATAATAATAATAAGAAGAAGAAGAAGAAGAAGAAGAAGAAGAAGAAGAGCTACACTGGAAAAAACCCCATGTCTTGAGGCGAAGTAATGTTAAACAGTAATGGTAGAATGAATAATCCTCACTGGGCTCCAAAAGTGCTGACTCCCCTAGAGCAGACCCCACTCTCCCCCCCTGCTTCCGCCTGTAAACCACCCCCGTATTTGGGGCACGTCTCGTCATGGGGCCCCCATTTATAGCAGCAATGACTCTTCGTGCACTGATAGGAACTGAGATCATGTGCTGCTCAGGGCACGTTGCTCAAGCCCCGTGTTAGAATTTGAAAAAATGTGAAAGCCCGGGGGATGATCATATTATAGCAGGGAAATACAGATCCTGGTGACCTGGTCGTTATTTCGGTAGTGTAATAATAACAAAAAGACCGGGGGACAGGGGGGGGGGGGGGGGGCATTGGTGCGATTTTTACGAAATTTAACCGATTAAAAAGAAAAGGTAATTATTAATTTTTTTTTATTATTATTATTATTTTATTTTCATCCGTTAAAGTAAAAAATTTTGCTGGAAATAATTCTTAACAGAAGCACGGAAAGGGGCAATCCCTATGACATTTTAAATACGTAGTGTCAGCAATTTTTAATATCGTATTTTTGTTATGTTGTGTATACATACAAAAAAATAACAAATTGTGTATCGTGTTTTTCCGTTGTATTATCTTTCTTTCTATCATCTATCCTTATATTTCTATCTATTTCTATCTATCTTCTATCTATCTACTCTCTATATCTATTATCCCCTTCATCTATTAAATTTTCTATCTATATTTTTACTATCTATTTTTTCATTCATACTATCATCTATCCCCCTACTTTATCCATATCTATCTATCTTCTATCTATCCCCTATCTACCCAACTTTTAACATTATCTAATTTATCTATCTTTGAAAAAATAAAAGATAGAGAAAATAGATATTAGGTAGATAGATAGATGTAGATGATAGAGAAATATATGGGATAGTAGATAGTTTGATAGATGATGTAATTTTTAGATAGATAAAAGTAGATAGAGATATATACATACAGTAAAGCACTGATACACACATGTTTGTATATATTTATACACACATATACAGTAAAATACTGATACACACACCTCTGACCTAGAAAAACATTTTATATAATTTTGGGGTGTGTAAAATTTTTGATGTGCATACAAGTGTGTGTATACATATATATTTCCATGTGTGCATACTTATGTGTGTCTATGTGCATATATGTGTGTATAGTTGTGTGTCTATGTGCATACATGTTCCTATAGTTGTCTATGTGCAAACATGTGTGTTAGTTTGTGTCTTTTTGCATACAGTGTTATAGTTGGTGTCATGTGCAACTATGGTATTTTGTGGTCTATGTGCTACAGTTCCTATTTGTCTATTGAAAATGTGGTATAGTTGTGCTATGTGATACAGTGTGTATTTTTGTGTGTCTATGTGCATCCCACGTGTTTTAGTTGTGTGCTATTACTACATGTGTGTATAGTTGGTTGTCTATGTAATCTGTTGTATAGTTGTGTTTTTAAGTACTTTTCTTATGTGTTTTTGTGTCTATGGCATACATTTTTCCTATAGTTGCTTGTGCACAAATTGTGTATAGTTGGTGTCTATTCAATGGTGTAAGTTGTGTGTCTATGTGCATACATGTGTGTATAGTTGTCTATGTGCATACATGTGTGTATAGTTGTCTATGTGCATACATGTTTGTATAGTTGTGTCTATGTGCATACATGTTCCTATAGTTGTCTATGTGCATACATGTGTGTATAGTTGTGTGTCTATGTGCACACATGTGTGTATAGTTGTGTGTCTATGTGCATACATGTGTGTATAGTTGTGTGTCTAGTGCTACTGTGTTTTTTGTTTTTGTGTCTATGTGCATACATGTGTGTATAGTTGTGTGTCTATGTGCATACATGTGTGTATAGTTGTGTCTATGTGGATACATGTTCCTATAGTCGTCTATGTGCACACAGGTGTGCATAGTTGTGTGTATGCAGGCATGTGGGTATATATATATTATATATTAACATTTTAAAATTATAAAATATTATATATATATTTTTTATATATTAATGTGTTTTAAAAACCGGGGTGCGGGGGTAGCGCTGTCTGTACAGTTTGTCCCTTCCCTCGGGCCCCCGGGGTATGATCCCCTTATGTCCCCGCTCAGGGCCGAGTTCTGTGACCGGGTTAAACCCGTGCGTCTTTGGTGCGGGGGGAGGGATCCCCCCCTCTCAGGGGGGGTCGGGTCGGCTGCGATGTCGCGCCGATACCTTCTCGCTCTGCTGCACCTTCTGCGCGCGCCTGCCTAGCTCTCCCCGCCCTTGGGCTAAAATCCCAGCGGCCCCCGGGTGCAGGGGGCAGAGCCCGCTCCTCTGCAGACACCTGCTCCCACAGTCGGGTCACATACTTCTGCACGTAGCTATAAAACTGCAGCCAAGAGAAGAAAGACTCCATCCCTGTAACCTGTCCCCTCCTGCAGGGAGAACATAGCCTCCTGCTCCTGAGGGGATGTCTCCCCAGTGCGGTACCTGCAGCTGCTGCCACCTGTGTGCACAGGTCTGTATGGGGAGCATGCTGTTTTTCCAGTGGTAGCTGTAAGTAACAAGCAGATTCCTATTACTCCAGTATTTATGGCAGAAGAAACAACAAAAAGACAATGCAGACAGAGCGATTCCTGTGCGACCCCTGCAGAGGACAGCAATGGAGGGGAGCCCCCCCATCCAGGGTGGGCATTAACACAGCCCCGCAATGGCGTATAAGTGTGGTGGGAAAAAATCTCCCAAACTGCAGCATCTTCCATATGCATCTGTGTGTATAGATACATTCCTTTTTTATATAAATTATCTTAGAGTGTATTTTCGTCATAATACATTGTCGCTTTACAAACGATTTTAAGTCGATCTGTTTTGGACCTTTGCTTGGAGGGGCCTGGTGGAAAGCGCCTATCTTGTATCTATCTTCTACTCATATCTATCTCATTTCTATCTCATATCTATCTCATATCTATCTCATTATTATTCATATCTATCTAAAACTATCTATCTATCTTCTATCCCTTCTTTTATCTTTCTATTATTTTCCAAAATTTTATCTCTTTTTATCTTCTATTCTATTCATATCTATCTTCCCATATCTATCTCATATTATTATCTCTACTATTATCTACTCTATCATTATTATCTATTATCTATCCCATATCATCTATCTTTCTATTATCTCTATTTTTATCTATCATCAACCCAAAGAAAAAGAGCGGAAAAGAGCCACAATTTGTGAAGTTAGAAAAAAGGGAAAAAATAGGGGGGCGCCAATAGTGTAAATCTTAGGTAGACAAAAAATCTAAATAAAGGCTTTTAAATCGGGGAGTTGTACAAAAAAGAAGGTACAAAATCTCCTACAGCTTGCAGGGCCATTAGACCGTCGCCCCTTAAAACCCACGGCTGCCGGGATCTTGATCCCAAGACTGGACTCAAGTGCTGAAAACACTTTTTATAATACAAAACAAAATTGCCCAAGGGGAAAGGGCATGAATCTGGCCACTTTCAAAAAACAAAATTTAAACCCCCTTTGGGGGGTATAAAATTAGTTACTTTTATAAAAAAAAGCACTATGGGTTTTTCCCAATGTTTAAAAAAAAGAAATAAAAACGTATAACATAGCCTTTCATAGAGGCTTTTTGATGAAAAAGGGTGGTGTGGGCGGTAAAGTAAGGTATAGAGTGTCTGTTAGTTTTTGCAGCGGGGGGAGTAAAATCTCCTCGTTGTTTGAATAAAACGGAACACTTCATATTTTATACTTTGAAGTGCTTTTTAACCGGTGGTTACGTGCGCCCAAAATCCCCGTTTTTTCCTATATATTCTACCTTCTATCTTCTATCTAATATCTTATTAAAAAAAATATATATCTATCATCTATCTATCTATCTTCTATTCATATCATCTATCTCATATCTATCTATTCATTTCCCATCTATCTATCTATCTATCTACCATTATCTATTATATTATCTATCTATCTATCTATCTCAATCTATCATTATCATCTTTCTATCTACTATTTATCTTCTTTCATATCTATCTATCTATATCTTCTATCTATCTATATCTATTCTATCCCATATCTATTATTCATATCTTCCATCTATCTCAAATCTATTATCTAAACCCTATCTATTTTCATCTATCTCATATTATCTATCTGATATCTATCTATCTCAATCTTCTATCCATATCTATCTACTCATTCTATCTATTCTATCTTATATCTTCTATCTACTATATCTATCTATTTATCTATCTATCTATCTATCTATCTATTCATTCTATTTCTCATATCTATCTACTACTTTTCTATCTTCTTCTATATCTTTCCCCTTTCTATCTTTCTTCTTCTTTATCTTTGTCTGTCTTCTGTCCCATCTACCTACTTTTAAAAGGAACTAAGGGGTCATCTTGAATTGAAAGGGGCCTTTTTTTTTTTACTTGGCGCCGACACCCTTTCTAAAAGATATGAAGAGGTATAAAACGAGCATAGAAGACAGATTTTTAATGCGCCGAACTTTTTTACAGTTTCGCATCAAAATTTAGTGCTTTTTAGGCCCCATTAAAATGTGTGTGCCTTATAGAAAAAAGGGGCCAAAGAGTTTTTTTGGTGCAATATCTGCCAAAAAAATACCACATGCGAAATTCATAGCTGTCGCCCATAGCTTTCTCCTAGGTCTCTCTCCAAGGCTGGCAGAACATGATGCCGAACCTGACATTAGAATATGCTGCTTGCAAAGCAGTGGCAATGTATTATGGGCCAAAAATAATCCGTCCCCCTGGTCCCCGGGGTAGTAATCCCCTCTATGGCGCCCATGGAAACAAATCGGCTCCCCGGGTTTTCTCCTTCCCCCTTTCTGCTTTCTCCCGGTTTCCAAATTTCTTCCATAGTGTGAAAATTAGGACTATGAAAAAACTGCAACCTGCAGTGTAACGCTGTGCTTTTGCATCCCCGACCTTCTTTTTTTTGCTGATATGTGATTGCTATAGGAAAACAGCAGAATTTCAAGGTTTCTGCACAAGCCTTGATTTAGGAAAGTGCCCCTTTCCGGATTTCCCCTGGAGGGGCCACAAACCCATACTCATAGGTTTATTATGCTGTAAGGCCTGGGCCATCCTTCCCCGGTGATGGAAATGGGGCTACAATGTGATTGAATGGATTTTTGGAGACCGAAGGGGTTTTTCTGGCCGACCCCCGCCCTCCCCCCTCTTATTTTTCCCTCCCACTCTGTAGAGAGTCTCCGCCTTTAAACATGTTTTCCTATTTTTGGGCCCAAAATGCCTCACCCCTATGAAAACCGGGTTTGGATTGTAAACGTTTTGCTCCAAATTTTGGTGCATTTTACGACTCTCCCCCTCCCCCGCCTCTTTGGTGCAATCACAAGTGTCATGTCTGGCGCAGATTGCACCACCTTTTGGCGCACGACGGTTCATACATCTACAGGACACGGCTACGACAGTTTCTCTTAAGGCACAGCAAAAAAAAAAAATAGTCGAGTCCCGTTCCTACCTGTTACCCAGAGTGACCGATCCTGACGCCTGTGAGTTGGGCTGGGTTCACATAATGCATTTTTCGGCCTTACCAAAAACTTACGCATTATTTAATTGACCCAAATTTCACCTGTGCTGCTGAGAAGCGCAATGTGTGAACCCAGCCTTAGATTTTTAGGGAAATCTGTATGATCGGGTTTTTCACCCTTTTCTGGCGTAAAATGCGCCAATGTGAGCGTCTACAATGTCTAATGCGCCTGATGAATGTGTCGGGCGCATTTTTCGTAAGACTGGACACTTTCTAATGCGCCGAACATGAGGGGGTGTCCTGGGGACGTCGCACCGCACTCGCAATATTAGACACATATATGAATACAGGTCAGCACAACCAGGTGCATTACTGCTCGGACAGGCAGACCTATGTCACTGTGCTCTGCCGAGCCTGAGGAGTCGCAAGTGGCTGGATTTGCTGTTAGGGAAAAAATGCTCAATACTTCTCAACTCCCACCAGTGCAATAATAAAAAGTAATTTATGATAATTATCAAACTCTATAAAATTACATTATTTAAATTTAATAAAATTTTTTACATATAAAATTACTATAAAAATATATAATATCCCAAAAATATAAAAATATCTCCTGTAAAATGTATTTAAAATTAAAAGAATCTAAAATAAATTTTACATGAAATAATCCACTGATGATGTTGTTAAAAATTTTTTAGATTTTTAATTTTTACTACATTAAATCTGAAATGTATTTTTGCTGCTCTCAGCCTTTATTCTACATACAGCAAGAACCGGCACAGCACAGGTATTGCTGGGACCTGTGGTCCTCCAAGCAGGATAGGTGCCATAGTTTATTTTCGCTGACATGCTATTCTAATGACTTCTCTTATTTCCAGCCTATCTATAGCCTTTATACATGTTTGGGGTATTACTAATGCGCCTAAATTCCGTAATGCGCCAAATACACAGATGAGGGGCGGGAACTTTAGACACCATTTATAATCCCACATAAACCACTTTCATATATTCTGGCGCTTAATACACTGAAAGGGAAATGAGAAAATGAACTTTCATGCACCAGGTTCCATACATGTCTCCCTTAGTTTTGCCCGTGACTAACAGATTCTTAGGGCGACATGTATGAAGGACGCCGCGTCAAAGTGAATAGTCGTGTCTCATTTTCAGTGTATAATGCACCTGAATGTATGAAAGTGGTTTTTGTGCGCTCATAAATGGCGTCTAAAGTTCCCGCCCCTCACCTGTGTGTTTGGCGCATTACGAAACTTAGACGCATTAGTAATGCCCCAAACATGTATAAAGGCTATAGACAGGCTGGAAATAAAAGTCATTAGAAAAGCATGTCAGTGATAGAAACTATGGGACTGATCCTGCTTGGAGGACCACAGGTCCCAGCAATACCTGTGCTGTGCTGGTTCTTGCTGTATGTAGAATAAAGGTTGAGAGCAGCAAAAATACATTTAAAATTTAATGTAGTAAAAATTTTAAATATAAAAATCTGAACAACATCATCAGTGGATTTTTTAATGTAAAATTAGTTTTAAATTCTATTAATATTAAACACATTTTATAGGAGAGATTTCTATATTTTTGGGATATATATTTTTATATTAATTTACATGATCATATTTTTCATTAAATTTAAATAATTAAATTTTATAGAGTCTGATAATTATCAGAAATTACTTTTTATTATTGTTCTGGTGGAAGTTGAGAAATATTGGACAGTTTTGCCCCTTATAGCAAATCCAGCTCTACTGCAACTCCTCAGGCTCAGGCAGAGCACAGTGACATAGGTCTGCCTGTCTGAGCAGCAATGCGCCTGGTTTTGCCGAAGCACATTCATATAAGAGTCTAATATTACGAGTGCGGTGCGACGCCCCCAGAACACCCCCTCATGTTCGGCGCATTAGAAAGTGTCGAGTCTTACGAACAATGCGCCCAACACATTCATTAGGTGCATTAGACATCATAGACTGATCAGATAGGTGCATTGTACGCCAGAAAAAGGGTGAAAAACCCAATCATACATGTCGCCCTTCATGTTAACGCAACTTGAATCTGTCAGCCCTCACCAGGCTCCGAATGCTAAAGTCTCTTTTTTCCAGGTAGAAGGCAGCAAAATTCATGTATATATTTCATTTGCCAAGGGTTATTCTATTTCATGTAACTGAATGATACACGACTGTCGTATCTGTAGCCATAGGAGCTGCTATGGGGCCCACAAAAGTGTAAGGATGTAGAAAATAGGGGCTTTCTGCAATCTAGCATTACTACGTGGGCTCTCTGGTATATGGCGGTATTATTTATAACTTTGATTATTGCATCGTATGCTGCTGTTTTAGTTTCCTGCCGTTAGGTTTTGGGGGCCCATACTAAGCAACTCATTTATGTAGGAACAATGAGTAAATTAAAGACGAAAATTTTCGTATCTGTTTGTGGTGGCATCAAGTCCAGACAATCATGGAAATAATGATTTGGCCTCAGTCTAGTATTTATCATCAGAAAGACATATATACATTCATATGGTATAAATATGTAGAGAGATATGAGAGAGATTGATAGATATATGATAAATAGAAATGAGATAGATGGATAGAAAAAGTATAGATAAGATAGATATGAAAATAGGGGTATGATTAGATAGATAGATAGATATGAGATAGATAGATATGAGATAGATAGATATGAGATAGATGGATAGATAGATAGATAGATATATGAGAGAGATAGATATATATGAGATAGATTGATAGATATGAGAGAGATAGATAGATATGAAATATATAGATAGATATGAGAGATAGAGAGATAGATAGATATGAGATAGATAGATTTGGGATAGATAGATAGATAGATAAGATAGATGAAGATAATAGAAGATAGATAGATGATATAAATATATTATATGAAAATAAAATAGATTAGAATATGATAGATAGATAAAGATAGATAGATAATAGATAGATAGGATATCATGAATAAGATAGATTAGATAGAGTAGATATGATAGATAGATTATGAAAATAGATTAGATATGAGGATAGATAGATAGATAGATGAATATAGAAAAAGATAGATAGATGAAAAAGGGTAGTATTTTATAGTAATATAGATAGATAGATAGATAGATAGATAGGAGTTAAATGCATAGATAGATATGAGAGAGAAATATGAGAGATGGTGACATAGATAGATACGAAATAGATGGATATGAGAGAGATTGTTATATATTTGAGATATATACATAGATATGAGAGATGAATATGAGAGATAGATATGAAAGATAACGGTGGGGCCCCAAGAATCAACTCCGCTGGTGGCCTCCAAAAATAAACTCCACTTGTGGATCCCAAAATAAAATGCCACCGGTGGACCCCTCTTATTGCACTCGTCTCTGCAGAGAAGAGAAGTGAAAGTTAGAATACAAATGTTACAGTTCTTAAATATGATTGACAGTTATAGCTCCTTATCGCTTGCAACATTCTAAGAGCGATGTGATATAGTGGAAAGAGAAACATTGAACAGTGGGATTGACGTTTAGGAGCTCCTGTTCTTCTCTAAAGAGATTAAAGTAGTTCATTGAGCTGCTTTTCTACTGTATTTTTTGTGTTAATAATAAAACTTTTAACAGATTTTTATATTTCTCATTTTTTACAATGAAAATATGTTTGGGGAAATTATTTCATTTAATATTAATTTTATAGTATTTAGTTTCATATAGTTTGATAATTATCACAAATTATGTTTATTATTTTAGTGGTATATATTGAGAAATAATTCATATTTTTTTGCCTTAATGGCAAATCTAGTGAGTCTAAGACAACATTGATCACTTTTAACTTGGTCTGGCTGTTCTGACAGTTTTGAGCCTACTTTTGGCGTCCCACATTCAACACGCCCTCACTTTGGCACATTCACAAGTGGATTTTGATGTGATTTCTTGTTGCTGATTGGTTTGCGATGTTAGGCTGGATTCACATGGCATCTTTTTTCCTGCTTTTTGGTGTTCAAAATTCATGTTTTTTTTTTTTTTTATGATTATGCATCAAAATGCACACAAAGCAATGTAACAGTAGTGTCCCATGGACCTAAATTGGAATTTGTGCACCAGTGTTTCTTTGTGCAGCGTTTGAGGGTCGTCTATTAATATAAATAACAAATTTCTGCAACTCCTCCGTACGCAGTATTTTTGAGTATATTTAAGTTTTTGTGGTGTTTGAGGTTTGGGGTAGGTTTTTTTTAAAATTCAGCATGCCCAGGGTATGGACGTTTTCCTGTCATTTTTTCTATAGGTTTTTCTGTGGAAAAATGCCTCATACCCCCTGTGAAATCTAAATGAAAAAAATCTTCACCAAAAACATATGGAAAAAGATTTAAATTTGTGACATTTTTTTTATTTTTAAAAATACTTAAAAACTTTCAAGGAGACCTTATACATTTGTCAGATACCAGAGGATCGTTTGTTGGGCTCCAGCTCTAACCATATAATACACCTCTAATTTATCTGTGGAACTAGTCACCAGATACACTACTGAACCCTGCATGTGCAATAATTAGGGCCGTTGTGTCCGAAATGCGTCAGCGAGGTGATAATTCTCTTGCATCGACATGAGCGTTGTTGGAATTTAACTTTGTCCTAGATATATACAGTTTTAACATGTTTCAATGAAGAAGATTTTGGGAGACATGTATGAAGGAAAGCGCTTCGAAGTGAATTATTACCTCTTGTTTCCAGTGTATAATGCGCCTGAATGTATGAAAGTGGTTTTTGTGCGTCATAAATGGTGTCTAAAGCTCCCGCCCCTCGCCTGTGTGTTTGGTGCGTTATGGAACTTAGGCGCATTAGTAATGCCCCAAACATGTATAAAGGCCATAGAAAGGCTGGAAATAAGAGAAATCAATTGAATAGCATGTCGTGAATAGAAACTATGGGATGATCCTTTCTTGGGGACCACAGGTCCCAACACTACCTGTGCTGTGCCCGGCTCTTGCTGTATGTAGAATATAGGGTGAGAGGCAGCCAAAAATACATTTCAAATTTAATGTAAATAAAAAATTTAAAAATGTAAAAATCTGAAGAACGTCATCAGTGGTTATTTCATATAAAGTTAGTTTTAGATTCTATTCATTTCACATAGATTTTATAGGAGATATTTTTATATTTTTGGGTTATTACATATTTTTTAGATTAATTTTATATGATAAAATTTTTCATTAAATTTAAATAATTACATTTTCTATAATTTGATAATTATTAGAAATTGCTTTTTATTATTGTTCTGGTGGAAGATGAGAAATATTGGAAATTTTTTTCCCTAACAGCAAATCCAGCTCCACTGCGACTCCTCAGGCTCAGGCAGATCACATTGACATAGGTCTGCCTGTCCGAGCACTAATGCGCCTGGTTTTGCCGAACCACATTCATAGATGTTTCTAATATTACCAGTGTGGTGCGATGCCCCCAGAACACCCCCTCATGTTAGGTGCATTAGAAAGTGTTGAGTTTGGCAAATAATATGCCTGACACATTCATTAAGTGCATTAGACATCGTAGCCGCTCACTTTGGTGCATTTTACGCCAGAATAGGGAGAAAACCCTTTTCATACACGTCTTCTTTTGTATTCAAAAGTGTTGTTTCTATTGCAGAATGTGCCAAGTTTGGACGTACGACTGTTCACACATCTATAGAACAGGGCTACAACAGGTTTTTGGCACAAGACAGGCCAAAAAATGGCGCATGTCCCCCTAAGCTTTTAGATCAGATTTTGGATTTGAAATCCGTACTCAGAAAATCCAAGCTGCTAAGATTTTCTATTGAGGTCTATGTGGATAATTTACAGTCGGATTTTGTATTGAGGTCTATGGGGATGGTTTACAGTTGGATTTTGTATTGAGGTCTGTGGGGATGATTTACAGTCAGATTTTGTACTGAGATCTATGGGGATGGTTTACAGTTGGATTTAGTATTGAGGGCTAGGGAGATGGTTTACAGTCGGATTTTCTATTGAGGTCTATGGGGATGATTTACAGTCGGATTTTGTATTGAGGTCTATGGGGATAAATTACAGTCGGATTTTCTATTGAGGTCTATGGGGATGATTTACAGTCGGATTTTGTATTGAGGTCTATGGGGATAATTTATAGTCGGATTTTCTATTGAGGTCTATGGGGATGATTTACAGTTGGATTTTCTATTGAGGTCTATGGGGATGATTTACAATTGGATTTTCTATTGAGGTCTATGGGGATGATTTACAGTTGGATTTTCTATTGAGGTCTATGGGGATGGTTTACAGTTGGATTTTCTATTGAGGTCTATGGGGATGGTTTACAGTCGCATTTTGTATTGAGGTCTATGGGGATGATTTACAGTCGGATTTTCTATTGAGGTCTATGGGGATGGTTTACAGTTGGATTTTCTATTGAGGTCTATGGGGGTGATTTACAGTCAGATTTTCTATTGAGGTCTATGGGGATGAGTTACAGTCGGATTTTCTATTGAGGTCTATGGAGATGATTTATAGTTGGATTTTCTATTGAGGTCTATTGGGGATGGGTTTACAGGTCAGATTTCTATTGAGGTCTATGGGGACGATTTACAGTCGGATTTTCCATTGAGGTCTATGGGGATGACGTACAGTGGGATTTTCTATTGGGGGTCTATGGGGATGACGTACGTGGGATTTTCTTTGAGGTTATAGGGATGGTTTAACAGTTGGATTTTCCATTGAGGTCTATGGGGATGGTTACAGTTGGATTTTTTATTGAGGTCTATGGGGATGGTTTACAGTCGGATTTTTATTTGAGGTCTTTTGGGGATGGTTTACAGTCGCATTTTTTTATTGAGGTCTATGGGGATTGGATTTACAGTGGATTTTCTATTGAAGTCTATGGGGATGGTTACAGTTGGATTTTCTATTAAAGGTCTATGGGGTGATTTACAGTCGGGATTTTCTATTGAATTTCTATGGGGTTGAGTTACAGTCGGATTTTCTATTGAGGTCTATGTAGATGATTTATAGTTGGATTTTCTATTGAGGTCTATGGGGATGATTAACAGTTGGATTTTCTATTGAGGTCTATGGGGATGGTTTACAGTCAGATTTTCTATTGAAGTATATGGGGGTGATTTACAGTCAGATTTTCTATTGAGGTCTATGGGGATGATTTAAAAGTGGATTTTTGCATTGAGGTCTTGGGGACGATTTACAGTCGGGTCGGATTTTCAGGGAGTGGTCTATGGGGATGTCGTACAGTGGGATTTTTTTATTGAGGTTATGGGGATGGTTTACGGGTTGGATTTCTATTGAGGTCTATGGGGACTGTTTACAGTCGGATTTTCTATTGAAGTCTATGGGGATGGTTTACAGTCGCATTTTGTATTGAGGTCTATGGGGATGATTTACAGTCGGATTTTCTATTGAGGTCTAGGGGGAAATGGTTTAAGTTGGATTTTCTATTGAGGTCTATGGGGATGATTAACAGTCGGATTTTCTATTGAAGTCTATGGGGATGGTTTACAGTCAGATTTTCTATTGAAGTCTATGGGGATGATTTACAGTCAGATTTTCTATTGAGGTCTATGGGGACGATTTACAGTCGGATTTTCCATTGAGGTCTATGGGGATGACGTACAGTGGGATTTTCTATTGAGGTCTATGGGGATGGTTTACAGTTGGATTTTCCATTGAGGTCTATGGGGATGGTTTACAGTTGGATTTTCTATTGAGGTCTATGGGGATTGTTTACAGTCGCATTTTGTATTGAGGTCTATGGGGATGATTTACAGTCGGATTTTCTATTGATGTCTATGGGGATGGTTTACAGTTGGGATTTTTTTTGAGGCTAGGGGGATGAGTTACAGTGGATTTTCTATTGGGGTTCTATGGAGATGATTTATAGTTGGATTTTTCTATTGAGGTCTATGGAGATGATTAACAGTCGGATTTTCTATTAAAGTCTATGGGGATGGTTTACAGTCAGATTTTCTATTGAGTCAAATGGGGGTTTGTTTTTACAGTCAGATTTTCTATTGAGGTCTATGGGGATGGTTTACAGTCAGATTTTCTATTGAAGTCTATGGGGAGGATTTACAGTCGGATTTTCTATTGAGGTCTATGGGGATGACGTACAGTGGGATTTTCTATTGAGGTCTATAGGGATGGTTTACAGTCGGATTTTGTATTGAGGTCTATGGGGATGTTTTACAGTTGGATTTTCTATTGAGGTCTATGGGGATGGTTTACAGTCAGATCTTCCATTGAGGTCTATGGGGATGGTTTACAGTTGGATATTCCATTGAGGTCTATGGGGATGGTTTACAATCGGATTTTCTATTGAGGTCTATGGGGATGGTTTACAGTTGGATTTTCCATTGAGGTCTATGGGGATGGTTTACAGTTGGATTTTCTATTGAGGTCTATGGGGAAGGTTTACAGTAGGATTTTCTATTGAGGTCTATGGGGAAGGATTACAGTCGGATTTTTGCGGATTCTAAATACTGAATCCTCATAACATCTGATTGTAAACCAGCGCCGTGTAGCCGAGGCGTCAGAAGCTCTGGTCAACTTGCAGTAGGTGAATCGTTGCTCCAATGGGACCATAAACTGGGCCTAGATAAGGGATTCTGGGCAGCAGATTTAGAGAGGTTCTCCGAAAAAAAAAAACCGCGTCTATCAGGCTGACTAACAATATATTTCCCTTTAGGAAACAAAGTCACGCTCGGCACTCACCACGTGTACCATGTCCATCTAGCTTGTACACTGGGGAAGCTCCTGAAATACACAGGGCTGTCTCACCAGCATTATGGGCCCTTGGGCAAATCGGTTTGTGCCTGGAAAGGCTCTGAGATTGGTGAGATTGTTTGTTTCGCGGAGGTCTCCATCGATTCTAAACTGAGGCCACTTTGCTGTTGATAGACGGACTCTCGCAGTTTTGTGCATTATGAACTTCCAATTTCCATATAGCCTATCTGCAGGTGTGAACGCTCTGACACTTTTTTAGCGCTTGTTTTTTCTACTCCTTTTTTTTCACTTTTTTTCATGATGCTCTAGGATTTATTTTTTTGTCATTTTAATTTTTTTTTTAACAATACAAGAGAATATAAAAAAAAATGAATGAAAAAATTTGAAAAACAGAGGCACTAGCATTTAAAGAACAACCGCTGCCTGCTGGCGGCGGGAGGAATGCCAACTCTGCGGGAGGGGGGGGGGGGGTTGGGGGGGGGACCCCCATTAGCGGGACCCCCCCCCCCTCCCCGCCAAAAGCGGGAGAGTTGGCATGTATGGTTATACGTCTTATTTGCCTAGTGCACGAGAATATCTTGTCCCAGTCCTGGAACTGGGATTAGTTCCTAAACACCTCTCCAGCCATTGTAGAACTACAAATCCCAGCATGCTCCGCCAGCACATGCCAGAATTTGGTCTCAAACCGCGGCCCTCCAGCTGTTGGGAAACTACAACTCCCATCATGCCCCTTGTTATAGATTATATAAATGCATGATGGGAGTTGTTGTTTCCCAACAGCTGGAGGGCCGCAAGAGGTGAATGGGGACCTCTGGATCAATCAGTCTCTTTGTGCTGCCTGCATCTTGTTCTACTTTGCTGGATTTGACAGGTGAAGATAAGGGACTGGCTGTGAGTTCAGCTATCAGTAATGATCGCTCCATGGGAGTCATTGACCCTAAATATTAGTAATGTCAAAGCGATCAGCGCGCAGCAGAGGTTACACGAGCCAACGGACGGGCCGCGCTCAATCAGCTCGACTTCTACAGCCGCCGTTATCAGCAATTGCCGAATTCCGCTGTTTGCAAATGAAACCTTCTTTAGATTGAAGCATATGGGAGTTCCTAGGATTAATCCCCCATCCAAGAGCAGAAGTAGTCTGTGCCGGGCAGGGACGATGGGAGTTGTAATACTTTATACAGTCAGCGCCGTCTCATCGCTGTTTATACTGCATTGTTCTAGGCAAGGCCGTCTCTAGGATAAATCACATTCGGGGCGGCCCCGATTTACTCTCACATTTTCCTTTTCCCTAGTACACGTGGGTTTAAATGTTTTTTTTATGCTAGAAGAGTGAAGAAATCAGGCGATACCTTTTTCAGGCTAACTGAGTATATTTGATGGTGAGCTTTCCAGAGAACTAGCTCCCTTCTTCAGACATGATGTTATACAAGAAATTGAAAATTCACAGACTTTTTATACACAAAAGACCTGGACCTTCAAAGAATCTTCGAATTCTTAACAATAACAAAATGCAATATAAGCATGCTATGCATTTTTGTCCTTTTTGTGACATGTACGACTTTATTCTTATGTTAATTTTACATAGAAATGTTCTAGACTATCAGGGAAAACAGTGAAAACATTTTTTTATTTTATTTTGTTTTTCACATTTTCAATTTTTTTTATTTTTAAAAGCAAAAAGTTTGTAATTGTGTCACTTTTCCATTATTGACATTGATATAAAGTTTTAACATAAAAATGTTCTAGACTATCAGGGAAAACAGTGAAAACATTTTTTTTTTCAATTTTGTTTTTCACATTTTTTAAAAAAATTTT